>JAYJKW010000093.1:7500-293820 GCA_035084275.1 Hydrolagus colliei | reverse complement strand
CGCCAAAATAAAAGCACAACAATAAAAATGGTCATTTAAATCCACGACTATTTGTGGGACACGACCGTACACAATTGGTTGACATGTTTTCTCCCACATATATACAGCTAATTCAATTCACTTTACAGTAAGTTCTGTGAAGTGCTTCCAGTCGTCTAGCTAACACGAAAAGCGCTACATTGAATGCAAGTATTATTATTGGTTATAGTATAGACGCGAAAGTAGATACACAACTCTCAATGATTACCATTTATAAACATGAAGTCACTTTACTTTACATCACATTGAGACGTACAGAATACGTAAGAAGCAATTGGTGAAAACGCAATGATTTGTATTCTCTTTACAAGCAGAGTCTCCCATGGTATAACCAGGATTCGACGCTATTACCGCTGTACCGGGGTTCGATTCCAATTCAGTGAAAATAGCATTTTCACCTGTGAGCAGCAATATGATTCTCTGTGAAAATTTTCTGATATTTCATGAAACTCGCTTTAGCGCAGCAAATTCTTCAGCAAAGTATATCATTGTGACTCCTGCGAACGTATGATTCTGCGTGTCTGCACTTGTCAGCTTCACAAATGGTTTCGCTTACCGTCTCTCTCTCTCTGTGTCTCTCTCTGCATCTCCCTCCCTCTCCCTCCCTCTCTCTCTCTCTCTCTCTGTGTCTCTCTCTGTGTCTCTCTCTGTCTCTCTCTGTGTGTTTCTCTCTGTGTCTCTCTGTGTGTGTCTCTCTCTCCCTCCCTCTCTCCCTCTCTCTGTGTCTCTCTCTGTATCTCTCCCTCCCTCACTCTGTGTCTCTGTCTCTGTCTCTGTGTCTCTCGCTGTCTCTCTCTCTGTGTCTCTCTCTGTCTCTCTCGCTGTGTCACAGAGGATAACTGAAGTAGAATGAGTTCGAGAACGTGACATCAGCGGCTATTAATCATGTAGCGACCTTCAGGATACCAATGAATATTTGAGTTGATTTGATCCAAACGCTACCGTCTTTAAGTGTAGATGAGAGTGTCAAAATCAGACATTCCAGCATCAATTTCTGACAACACACGTGGAGACGGCGGGGATTGAACCCGGGACCTCATACAAGCGAAGCACGCGCTCTACCTCTGAACTACATCCCCACATCATGCTGGTCTTCATTTTGAATGGCATTAGGTTAACAACTGTAATGGTTCACAGAATACAGTAGCGTCCCACGGCACGTCAAGTTAGAGAACAGAAAATAGCGTCGAAATGGGGGAGAAAGCAGTATAGACCAGAGCATGTGTGAGTGGTGGTCATAGGGGGAACAAGAGTAGAAAAATTGACTGTATAGCTGTGGGAGAAACGCGGCAGCCAATTTGCGCACAGCAGTTGTCCACAAACAGTCGATGAAGTGGGACCAGGGAGAAAGGCGGCAAAGACGGCAAGGGGAGAGACGGAGGGGAAGGTTGGTGTGAATTAGGGTCTCGCTACCCTGCCGTGAGAGAGAGCACTGCAGTGGTTTCTGAACCATGGCGCTCGCCTCCATTGTGGCGTGTGTTGCACAGGTTGTGGAGTTGAGGGACGGGGGGGGGCAACATTATTATTTTTATTATAGGCGAACCCCATCTAACGTTGCGTTGATCGCTAATACACGTTGTTAGCCAATGGTGGATAGGATCACGGCGGTGCTGGGACCTAGTAGTGAGTTAGACCGGCAGCGAGAGAGAGAGCCGGGCCGGCAGCGAGTGAGACGAGCAGCGAATGAATGAGTCTGGCAGGCAGTCAAGGAGCAAGTGAGTGAACAGGCAGGCAGTGAGTGAGCGAAAGGGTGAGCCAGAGAGCCAGTCAGAGGGCAGTCCCACTTGTAACAATTAGGTAAGGAAGGTTTGCGCCTCCAGGAGGGAATGCACTTTCAATTCCGGTGATTTTCATTCTTCAATGTTTGTGGATAACTGATTGTCTCTCAATATTTTAGCGAAAACAGTTATATTTGCAATTTAATTTGGACGTTGCCCTTCACACTTGGTAGCTTTTCAAATGTGGAAAACATGACGACATATTTCTGCATGAGTGATACAACAAGCTGGCGAAAACAAGTTCTACATGCTTTAGGTTACAAAGGTCCATGGATATATCGATCACAACTGTCTCACGCATCTTAATTCTAACCCGACCATCCCCACTATCCTGCATCTCTCGCATGTTCGGTTCAGGACCTGACTGTTCAGCGAATTGGGATGTCCTCCCAATGTCAAAGGCGCTCTATAGAGATTTTTTTATTTTGGAACATTTTTGTTGAAGAACAATCGCAGTTTACATTCTCATCTAAAAGGCCGCTCCCACAGCAATGCAACACGTCCCCAGCAAAACATTTAAATCACAATGTGTGTTACTAATAGGCTCGAATGCACCTAATGAGCCAGAATGAAACTTTGCAAATGGTACCGCAGATCAAAACCAGACGCTTGAATTGACTGAAAGTTATATTGGGATTGTGTGAAGCAGTAACCCATTCACCATTAGATGTTTAAATTTCAGAAGTAGTTGCAGCGCCACTACTGGAGTCCGAAGCCTTTGAATCTTCCCATTTCTACCAATACCCTCAAAGTGTTATTTGAAATAATGATCTACTATTAATAATCATTGTTATTGTTCCTTATCATCTCTTAAAAATGCCCATACCAATGCTCACAGAATATATCCTACAGCGATTTCTTTATTGTGAATTGTTGGATGAAGCATAAAGATACAACCAAACTCTAGATCGATAGTCATTTCGTTCACATTCCACCTTCTTACTTCTTGCAAACATATATGCCCGCGAACAACATATACTGTGTAAACAAAATTCCTAAAACAAACCTAACCTTTTTTTTCTTGATTGAAACTTAGTGCTTCAACAGTCTCCGAGGGAATATGTTCCACAGCTTTCTTTTTATCAATGGAATAGTGCGTCTGTAGATTAGAAATATAAGAGATGTTTTGCGCACAGTAATGTGCGAGATTCATCCATAAGATGACTGAGCAATTGCATCTGTGAGAATCTAAGCTAGGAAATTTACCCCTGCACTATTTGAGTTGTGACCTGGGATATTGTTAGATCCGCATGTATAGCCAGAAAACTCAATTTAACAGCTACTTAGTAAATGGAATGCATCACACAGAAACACACACATACACACACCCAAACACACTCGGTCACAGTGAGAGAGAGGGAGAGACAGCCAAGGTTAGATACAGTTATAGAGGGAAATGTTCAGAGATGGAGACACACATACAGATACAAGGGCAAATAGAGACAAACACAGACGCACACACAGGGACAGATGCAGAGAGAGAGATGCATACACCTGTGTCTACAGAAAAAATGAGAGAGAGGGGTAGAGAGAGAGAGAAAGGATTAGAGACAGCGACAGAGTCACAGATATCAGGGAGAAAGAGGGAGAGACATACACACAAACACATACACACAAAGTGAGAGACACACATGTATACCGAGCAATATATGTAACCCATGAATATTTTACTCTTTTGTGGCTGATAAGCATTTCACAGCCAGGTGTATACAATGTAAGGCAGTATATTGGAATTGTATGGTAGCACTATCCTTTGTGGAAAGCGTTATCACCTTTAACGGGTTAAACTACAGCAGTGACCTCAGCGCCCTGTACACACTGTGGTCACAAAGGCCTTTGTCCCTCCCAAGCTGTGACCAATGCTGTAGGTAATGGGTTCAATGCTGGTGAGTGGCCCCTGTGTAGACAATGTACACACACACTCCAGGCTGGGGAATACTGTGTGTAGGTGGGGGGGACACACTCACATGTGTATCTCTCTGATGGTTTAGATACTTTAACAACAACACATTGCACTGACACACGGTGACGTGTGTGGTGTTGTGGGCCTGGGTTTCATCATGGGATGGACACCCAGCTGCCCCCAAATTACATCATTGGGGTGAATTGCGTAACTCAGGGCAGATAATGTTTTGTTTGCACACGGCACAAACTCATCCACGATCGTGCGGTAAAATTGCTCAAAGGAGCGTTCCCCACTTTCTTTAAATAAGACCCCGTTTTATGCTCTTGTGAACCACTGTTTGTTGCGTGAGTTGCCTTCTGTAGAAGAGGATTCATTTTGTCTTTGTGAAGATGACCTCTCCGATAATGTGGAGAATTGAAGACATTTACTACTCGATTCTCGCTGCTGTTGGAATTCCAGGCAAGTGATTTATCCAATTCAGTATTTAGGTTAGTTTGCACTAAAGTTTGTAACCTGACTCAGATTAGCAATCTCACCTTTCAATCAGCAAATGGTGGTTTGTGTAATACTTGAAATTCCCTGCTGCCCTGTTTCAGGATACTGGCAACTGACGATCAAATAAATTGTGATGTCCTCTCGACGTGAAAGGCGCTATATAAATGTAAGTTTTGTTGTTGTTTGTTGTGAGGACGTGAGTTCTTAACTAAGTGTGGTGTCGAAAATAAAACTTTTGAAAGAAAACTCCAGTTTGCCTGCTTAGATATCAGAGATTGTCGGGCGCCATTCAAAAGATAAAATAGATTATGTGCACCCGATGGCGTTTTGATTATGTAATTTTTCTTGTGATGCAATATAATAACTATTTCGCCATTTAGTAACTTTATCGTGGTGGTTCGCTATTGTGAACATCTGCCTCCCGAATTTCCACACAAAATAAAGTCGATTCGCTTTACAGTATATTCCGTGAAGCGATTCAAGAAGACATGAAATTATTATACGATATTTTATCACATGCAAGTTTCCATACTAATCTCTATTGGTCGCAGTTTAACGGCTGAATCAAGGAGGTGTGAGCTTTGGTTCCGTATTCGCACATTCACTCCATCAACAACCAAACATTCATCATTTGTGAAGCGCTTCTCACACAGGGGAGCGTCTGAATATTTACATACAATGCTGGGTTGCAAAGAGGATCAATCTCTCCTTTCCGATTTGCAGCATTCAGAGAATTCTTTAATTTGAACATATAAATGTCATCGGATACGAGCGACTAAATCCATTTGACTCCTCTAACCAAAAATACCAATTGCAAAGGTATTTGATATTGGCAGGTTATACAGACAGACCGATATTGGTTGAAGATGATGGACTCAATAGCAACGATTCGTGCATTTGATACAACGCCATTTTTGGTCGTTCAAAACTCTCAAAGAATGAGACAGGATTAATGCAAACACTATTGTATTCACTTGCACCCGTGGAGTCAATGGAGTCAAGGGGATATATTCGATTGATTCTGATGACTTTTTATGTTCAAATTAAATAATTCTCTGAATGTGGCAAATGGTAGAGGAGTGATTGATTGATTCTCTGTGCAAATCCAGCATTGTATGTAAGCACACAGTGAGGTGAGTGATCGGTGACATGTCCAAAAGTTTGGGACAGGACACGGTGAGGTATTTGCTCCATTTGGAGAAGTCTTGATAAATAGACAATTTGCTTTATCAAACACCAGGATTATTTATTTATCAATTTTGCATTTCTAAATGATCTTCATGTCTCTCGATGTTTGTCAGTTTGTGCGTATCTCTATTAATATGCCAACTTCTCTATCTGAACGACTCATTTTCTAAATGTGGCTGTATCTCTGCCAGCACCTCTCCCTTTCTATCTGTTGGTATGTGTCTGTGTCTATTGTGATGTGTGTTTCTCTCTGAACATAAACGACAGTCTATGTCTGTCACTTTCATTGGCTGTGTTCTTGTGTCCTTACTGTGGCGTTTCTTCCGCGTTTCGCTGTGTGTATATTTGTGTATGTTTATCTCTCCCACTTTAGTGTATCCATCTCGCTCATTCTCTTTGTCTGTTTCTCTACCCAAATCTCTCTCCAACGACCGCTCTCTCTCTCTCTCTCTCTCCTCCCCGCTCTCTCACTGTCACTCAGTATATCTGTCACTTTCTCCCCCCTCCTCCCCAATCCCACCGTCCCACTACCCACTTTCGTTGTCACTTTTTGGTGGGCAGCCGGGTGGTGGACATCGAGACACGTTCAGCATATTGTAATCTTTACCAATGAATATTTATGTCTGATCTTTTCTTTCTATTTGTCTCTGTAGTCAACCTATTGGCGATTGTTGTCCTGGCTCGAGGGAGGTGCGGTCTCTCCAAGTGCATCTCCATGTATCTGTTGGCCATGTCAGTGGCTGGTCTGACGGTGGTTAATGTCACTGTGATCTTTGGTAACATTGTTCCTATGTACTTCACATATTCGTTCATGAACATCACTCCCGTGTGCCGTGTGCTACTTGTACTGGAAGGGGCAACAAGGGACACCTCTGTCTGGCTCACTATCGCTTTCACCTTTGATCGATATGTCGCCATCTGTTGGCAGAAAATCAAAGATAAATATTGCACCGAAAAAACAGCTGCTGCAGTGATAGCGGGGCTGAGTGTTGTCCTCACTGTGCGAAACATTCCCTGGTATTTTGCATATGCATCCGAATTCACAATTGACAATATACCCTGGGATTGCATTCTTACACCAATCTTTCATGTTTCACTCCCATGGATAGTGTTTGACTGGCTCAGCATCATTGTAACCCCTTTTCTCCCATACGTTCTGATTTTGCTGCTGAACGCCCTGACTGTCAGCCATATACTGGTGGCCAGTCGAGCCCGCAGGAGATTGCGGGGATACAGTGATGGGAACAGAACCAGAGGTGAGAGAGACAGTGATCCAGAGATGAAAAACAGGAGGAAATCCATCGTTTTACTGCTTGCTGTTTCTGCCAATTTTATATTATTATGGATGACATATTTTCTATTTTTCTTATACTACAAGATTACAAACGACATTTCGTTCTCGAGGTCTAATCATCCTAAATTTATTATCTGGCGAACTGGCTTCATGTTGCAGTTATTGAGCTGCTGTACAAACACATTTATTTACGCTGTGACTCAGACTAAATTCAGAGAAGAGATTAAGAAAGTGCTGGCATTTCCTGTTACTCCAATTGTGAGATTATTTCGTTGACAAAATTTCCCACTGCTGTGTGTGTGTCTTTGTGACGCGATAGACACAGTGATGGGGTCCCTATCAGCCTGTCCGTCCCTTCATCAAGTAGCACTTAATGTTGTCTTCTGGAGATCATCAAGTGAACAAAATCAATATTCATGAATAAAAGTGCATCACAGAATATTCTGTGAAATGTATTGACTGTGTAGTTGTGTGCAAAGCACAGCAGTGTTGCGTAACTGCTGTAATATATCTCTTTACAGAGTCCAGTATCTCAGTTCTGGCACTCGGCATAAAAGCTTGAGACGTGTGTCCGAATCCAGGCAGGTTAGCGCGAAACCTCTCTCTAACACTCTCTCCCACACATACTCTCTCTCATTCTCTCTCAGTATGATTCACAAACTCTCTCTCTCACGTACTCTGTCTGTCACATACTCTCTTACTGTCTCTCTCAATGGTTCTTACACATACTCTCTATCCATGTCTCTCACACTCTCTGTCTCCTTCATACACTCCCTGACACACTCTCTCAGTCGCACACTTTCTCACTGTATCTCACGTGCTCTCTCACCCACTCTCACACACATCCTCTTAGACTCCCTCACGCTCTCTCACCGTCTCACTGTATTTTACATAATCTCCCACACATTGTCCTTCACTGTCTCTCATACACTCTCTCTGTTGCATACACTCACTGTCTCTCACCTACTCTTTTTCACACGCAGTCTCACTGTTTCCCACACTCTCTGTTGCACACTCTCACACGCAGTCTCACTCTCTCACACACTCTCTCTCTGTATCTCGTAAAATCTCTCTATCGCACTCACTCTCTCACAAGCTCTCAGTCGCACACTCCCTCTAACTTGCTCCCTCGCATACACTCTCTCTCACACTCCCTCTCCCTCGGTGTTTCTCACAGAGAGAGAGGAGACATGACGAAGGTTGTCCCGTGCCTCCTGATCGCATTGATGTTCACAATCATTTCAGACGCCACAGAAATCACCAACACTGTCCGGCAGCGAGTTGTGGACACGTGAGTGACGTTGAGGAGTGACAATCTCTTTATCTCCCAACGCCCTCCGTCCCTCTCTCCAACTCCCATCTCTCTAGCTCACCTCCCGTCCCCTCCCAACTGTCTCCCTCACTCCCCTCCCACCTCTCTCCCTCCCCTTCCAAAGCTCTCTCTCTCTTCACATCTCTCCCTGCCTCCCCTCAATGCTCTCGCTCCCTCACCTCCCAACTCTCTACCTCCCTCCCTCTCTCCCTCCCGTTCTAACTCTCTCCCTCCCTCCTCTCCCACCTTTCTCCCTCCCCTTCCCAGTCTCTCCGTCCCTTCCCAACTCTCCTCCTCCCCTCCTCACAAAGCTGTCCCTACCTCACCTCCCAACTCTCTGCCTCCCTCCACTCGCAACTCTCTGCCTTACTTCCTTCCCAACTCTTTTGCTTCCCTACCAACACTTTCCCATACCTCCTACTTCCCCCCCCTCCCATCCTAACTCTCTCTCTGTACCCCACCAAATTCCCTTCCCAACACTCTCCCTCCGCTCTCAATTCTCTCCCTCCACTCCCAACTCTCTCCCTCCCCTCCCAACTCCCTCACTCCACTCTCAATTCTATCCCTCCCCTCCCAACTCTCTCTCTCTGCCTGCCAGCTCACTGTCTCCATCCCCGCCAACTCTCTCCCTCCCTCCCAAATCTCTCTCTGCCCCCTAGCTCACTGCCTCCGTCCCCCCCCCCACACCAAACCACTCCCTCCATCCACTCTCAACACTCTCCCTTGCTCCACTCACAACTATCTCTCTCCCTCCCCTCCCAACTCTCTCCCTCTCCCACTCACAAATCTATCCCTCCACTCCCAACTCTCCCCCTCACCATCCTAAATTTCTCCCTCCCCTCCCAACTCTATTCCTCCCTCCACTCCGGACACTTTCGCTCCCTCCCACCTCTCTCCTTACTCCCTAACATGACCCTCTCCCTTGCTCGAATTCAAGATCCTCGTCCTCAGTTTCAAAGCCATTCCAAGCCTCACCCATCTCTATGACCTGCTATCTCGCTATCCGCCTGCCCATTCCCTCCGTTCAGCAGGCTCTGGCGTGCTCCATGTCTCCCGCCGTCACCGCCCCGCCATCGGTGGTCGAGCTTTCAGCGTTTCTGCACCACACTCTGGAAATCCATCCCACAATCCCTTCGCCTCACTTCCCCCCTTTCCTCCTTCAAGGCCAGTCTGAAGACCCTCCTTTTTGGACTTGCCATCTACTCCCCTCTTAAGTCTTACACCTCTCCTACTCTCCCTGCCCTTCCGGCTACCCGCAACCCGCAACCCCCACCCCCCACCGACCCCAGCCCCCACCACTGCTCGCTTTCCGACCTAATTTTTCTGGGCCTTGGTAGGTCCTACTGGCGAGAGAGATTGATCTATAAATGGCAATGTTGTTGTTGTTATTTGCCTCCCAGGTTCCACAGTAGTGTCGCTGGAGAGAAACCTGTAGATGTACAGATGTGTGTTCTCATCATGCTGACTGCTGACCAGTGCCAGGGTAACACAGCGGTGGAATACAAGTGGAACAACCAAGACAGAGCCCAGATCCTCAGCCAGGCCGATTTACAGACGGCTGATCAGAACTCCATTGTCAACTACATCGCCGTCTACCCCTCGTCGTTCGGGAGATGTATCGACCAAGAGATCCTATTTGGCGAAAACAACGGACATGACTCGTGGGTTGAGAAACTTGGGAAGGTTATGAGACCTTCCCTGACACACGGAGGTTGTCTTGTGTTCTACTCCACCAACACCCCCCGTGTCTGGACAAGTATTTCAGCGGCGGAGGCCAGGACACAGTTTCCAAGTTGTACGAAAATCCGTTCGGCGATTTGCCCGAAGTTGACAAATAGTTTTTTGTACAGCTAGTTGTACTGTCCGCAAGATCAATTCTGCGACGTTGAGCAGACTTTTGAGCAATATCACGCCGCCTCCTACTTGATTTACCGCTGCAAGATTGAGGAAAATAATCGGAATCGACTCGGCCCGTGCGAGCCCTGCACAGAACCAGACTTCTGTTTGGTGGGGAGTGACTCTGAGGTGCCACGGGGAGGCAGGGTGCCACGGCGCAGAGGGCCACCAACGGGTGGCTTTGGTCTATGGTTTCGTAGGAGGCGATGGGTTTGTGTGCTTAGTGGCGGTTATTCGAGTGGTGTGAATTTTTGCAGTTGCCGGATGATTGGAGGCCACACTATGGTTAAAGGCTCTCAGGCTGCACATCACAACAAGCGTTCGGCTGCTCAGTCTGAGCCTCGTAGTGAGATTCAGGGTCAGCAAGAGCAACGAGAACATAAGTGGATCCCACTCCAATAAATTGACAGCAGGTGGGTCTGGGGGCTGAGGGGTTGCGAGATGGGGGTTGTTGGTAGGGGGATTGGAGGCTGGTATTTGGGGGCTGGAGGTTGGGGGGTTCGGGGATGCGGGCTGAGGTTTGGGGGCTGGAGTTTGGAAGCTGGGGGGCTGGGGTTGAGTGCTGTGTTTTGGGAGCAGGGGGTTGGGAGGCAGGGGGCTGGGGCTGAGTCCTGTGGGTTGGGGGGATGGCGTTGGGGCCTGGCGGTTGGGGTCTGGTGGCTGCAGTTGGTGTAATTATTATCTAGTAATAAAGCTTGCTTTAGCATGACTGATGTCTCAGTATTAAATTGTTAACACTCACTCTCTCAAACACACTCTCACACACACTCACGCACACACTCTCACACGCACTCTCACAATTTCACACACACTCCCTCATACTGCCATCCACCACACTCTACATTTCTACACTCACTCTAATTTTAAAGATCTCTCTATCTCTCTCTCTATCTGTTTCCCCTCTTCCCTCCTTCACTACCCACCCAACCCCAACGCACACACGCTCACTCCCTCTCTTTCTCTCACATTCACTCATTACTCTCCTCTTTCCAAGAGAATGAGTTCAGTTTCGAGATCCTCACACTTGTTCTCATTTCCCTTTACTCCTCTGCACCCCCCGATCTCTCCCCCCTCCTCAAACCAGCCCACGCTGCCTTAGCTCCTGGTCTTGTCTGTTCCTTGTCTCCCGCGAATCCTCCGCTCCACTCTCGGCAGCTGTACCTTCAGCCACTACACACTGAGTCTCTGGAACTCCCTCACTCAATCATCTCGCCTCTCCCCATTTATACCCCCTTCCTCCCTCCTTCTGTCTCCTCTTTCTCTCTCTCCGCCCCTCTCTCCCTCCTGCCCTTCCTCTGTTCACTCTCACTCTCTCCCCCACCTCACTCCCTTCGCTTTGCCCTCTCTCTACGCCCTCTCTCGCTCCCTCCCAATACCTCACTCCATTCCTCTGTCCCCTCTATCTCTTTGTCCATCATTCCCTTCGCCTCGCTACCTGTCTCCCTCCCCCTCTCTCCGTCTGTCTCCTCTCTCTCTCTCTGCCACTCACTCACTTCGCCTCCTCCTCTTTCGACCCCCCTCTCCCGCACTGATTTCCTTCGCCTACCTCCCTCTGTCCCCTCTCTCCCTCTCTCTGTCCCCTCTCTCTGTCCATCACTCCCATCGTCTGTCCCCCTACCTCCCTCCCTTCACCTCGTCCGCTCCTTCCATCCCTCCCTCCCTCCCTACGTGTCACTATATCCGTTACTCAATCCCTTTGCCTCCCATCCCACCCTCTCTCTTCGCATTTTCAGGTCACAGCTGAAGACGTTTTTCTTCGACTGTGCATTTGGTCACCTTTCTCCCCCTGCCCCAGGATCGGTCCCGGGATCCTTTACCGAAAGTGCTCTGAGACGCCATCCGGCGTGGAGCGAGGGTGCTATATAAATCCAAGTTGTTGTTATTGTTACAGCTCACAACAGCTCAGCTGACAATAATAATACAATAAAATATAATAATTATCCTTGCATTCGATATAGTGGCTTTTCACATCTTATCGACTGTGTCTCACAGCGCTTCAAAAAATATACTGTAAAGTGAATTGACTGTTTGTGGAGGTGTGAAACAT
The DNA here is from genome assembly GCA_035084275.1 of Hydrolagus colliei. NCBI lineage: Eukaryota > Metazoa > Chordata > Chondrichthyes > Chimaeriformes > Chimaeridae > Hydrolagus > Hydrolagus colliei. The sequence continues at coordinate 281,865 of JAYJKW010000093.1, read as the reverse complement.
GGCAGCCAATTGCGCACAGCTGTGTGTGTCTGTGGGAGTGAGTGTGTGTGTGAATCTGTGTGTGAGTGTGTCTGTCTGTGTGAGTGTGTGTCCCACAAACAGCTGTATGTTTTCATAGAATCATAAAATCTTACGGCAAAAAAGGAGGCCATTCGGCCCATCGATTCTGTGCCGGATCTTTAGAAAGAGCAATTTAATCCCACTCCCCAGCTCTCTCTCTCCCCCCATAACAGCGCAAACCCGTCCTCCCCAAATAAATGTCTAACTCTTTTAAAAGCTGTTATCAAATCGGCCTCCACCATCTCTTCAGGCAATGCATTCCAGATTCGAACAACTCCCTGTGTTGTCTCTTCACCTCCTCTCTGCTTTTTTGAAACTATTTTAAATCTGTGAGCACGAGTCACTGATACGCCGACCAGTTTTTTCCTTGTTTACTCTGTCAAATCCCCTCATGATCACAAAAGCTTATATTAGGTCTCCTCGCTACCTTCTCTGTTCCAATGAGAATAACCCTAGTCAATCTAGCCTTTCCTCATAGCTGATGTCCCTGATACCTGGTACCATCCTGGTGAATCTTCTCTGCATCCTTTCCAATGTCTTAGCATCCTTCCTAAAGCATGGTGACCAGAAATAAACACGTTTCAGGTGCATGCCCCTTCGTCAGAAGACGGGGGAGTTGAGCTTATTATGGCCTGATAGCACAATGTAGTATCCTCTACATTGGGGAAACCAAACGCAGGTAGGGTGAACAATATGCCGAACACTACAATCCTGGCAGGAAATATTACGCTGACTTACCGGTTTAATGCCACATTAACTCTACTTCCCATTCGCACTCCGATCTCTCCAGCCACAGTCTCCTACCCTGTTCCAATGAACCACAGTAGAATTTCAGCAATTTCACGACATAACAGCTCACCTCATCTGATATGCCTGTTTTTTTTCTTGCAATTTCAGCTCCTGTTTGTTTGCTTTAACGCTATTAACGCCTCATCTAAAAACCGAATCTATCTGGTTAGAAATGAGGAATAACAAAGGTGCAGTTACACTGTTAGGGGTATACTATAGACCACCAAATAGTGGGGAGGAGATAGACAAGCAGATCTGCAAGCGTATCACGGAGAAATGCAGAACTAATAGAGTAGTGATAATGGGTGACTTCAACTATCCCAACATAGACTGGCAGAATAGTAGAGTAAAGGGCAAGGAGGGAGAAGAATTCCTGAAGTGTGTGCAGGACAACTTTCTTGATCAGTATGTTTCCAGTCCAACGAGGAAAGAAGCATTGCTGGATCTAGTTTTGGGAAATGAGGTAGGGCAAGCTCAACAGGTTTCTGTAGGTGAGCATCTAGGGAATAGTGACCACAATATCGTTAGATTCAGAATAATTATGGAAAGGGATAAGGAACGATCACAGGTGAGGACACTCAACTGGAAAAGGGCTAATTTCAATGAGTTGAGGTGGGACCTAGCCAAGGTGGATTGGAAAGAAAAATTGGCAGGTAAGACAACTAACGAGCAGTGGGCAGCGTTCAAAGAGGAGATAGTTCAGGCACAGGTCAAAAGCATCCCCACAAAGGTGAAATGTAAGGCATCCAAACCTGCATGGATGACTAAGGAAATCGGGGCCAAAATAAAACAAAAAAAAGAGGCTTATGATAAGTGTCAGGCTCAAAATTCAGAAGGGAACAAAGCAGAATATAGGAAGTGTAGGATAGAATTAAAAAAGGAAGTTAGAGGGGCAAAGAGACTGCATGAAAAACAATTAGCGAGTAAGATTAAGGGGAACCCTAAGGTTTTTTACCAACATATTAAGAGTAAAAGGTTGGTCAAGGAGAGGGTGGGGCAAATTAATGACCTAGGAGGAAATCTCATTGTGGAGGCAGAGGGCATGGCTGATGTACTGAATGAGTACTTCGCCTCTGTCTTCACAAAAGAAAATGATACAGCCAATGTCATGGTATTACAGGAGAGGGTAGGAGAAATGGATAGAATAATTATAACCAGAGAGGAAGTGCTAAAAAGGTTGACGTCGCTCAAGGTGGATAAGTCACCTGGTCCGGATGGGATGCACCCTAGGTTACTAAGTGAGGCACGGGAGCAAATAGCAGGGACTCTGGCCACGATCTTTCAATCTTCCTTGGACACAGGGGTCGTGCCAGAGGACTGGAGGATAGCTAATGTTACTCCCTTGTATAAAAAGGGGCAGAAGGACAAGCCTGGTAACTACAGACCAGTCAGTCTAACGTCGGTAGTGGACAAACTTCTAGAGTCCATAATCAGGGACAAGGTAGATCTTCACTTAGAAAGATATAGGCTAATAAAGGACAGTCAACATGGATTTGTTAAAGGCAAATCTTGCCTTACAAATCTGATAGAATTTTTTGATGAGGTAACGGAATGGGTGGATAATGGTAGCGCAGTTGATGTAGTTTACATGGACTTTCAAAAGGCATTTGACAAAGTGCCACATGAGAGACATATTATGAAATTAAAGGCCCATGGCGTAAAAGGGACAGTGGCAGCGTGGATCCACAACTGGCTGCGAGACAGAAAGCAGAGAGTTGTAGTGAGCGGCTGTTTTTCAGATTGGAGGGAAGTGAGCAGTGGTGTGCCACAGGGATCAGTTTTGGGACCATTGCTGTTTGTAATCTACATCAATGATCTGGACTTGGGTGTACGGAGTACAGTTTCCAAGTTTGCAGATGACACTAAGTTAGGGAGAATAGTAAACAGTGAGGAGGATAGTAGCCATCTGCAAGAGGATATAGACAAATTGGTAAAGTGGGCAGACACATGGCAGATGAAGTTTAATGCAGAGAAGTGTGAGGTGATGCATTTTGGGAGAAGAAATGAAGGGAGGCAATATAGGCTAGATAGTACAATTTTAAATGGTGTAAAGGAACAGAGAGACCTGGGGATTTGTGTTAGTGACTCGTTGAAGGTGGCAGGACAGGTAGACAAGGCTGTTAAGAAGGCATATGGGATACTAGGCTTTATAAATAGGGGTATAGAGTACAAAAGTCAGGAAGTGCTGACTAAACTCTATAGGACTTTGGTGAGGCCTCAGCTGGAATACTGTGTTCAATTCTGGTCACCACACTACAGAAAGGATGTGAAGGCATTGGAAAGGGTACAACGAAGATTTACTAGGATGGTGCCAGGATTGATGGACTTCAGCTATGAGGAGAGGCTAGATAGGCTAGGGTTATTCTCTTTGGAGCAGAGAAGATTGAGGGGAGACCTAATAGAGGTTTATAAGATCATGAGGGGTTTCGACAGGGCAAATAGAGAAAAACTATTTCCACTCGTGGGTGAATCTGTGACTCGTGGTCACAGATTTAAAATAGTTTCAAAGCGAAGTAGAGGGGAGCTGAGGAGAATTTTTTTCACTCAGCGAGTTGTTCGAATCTGGAATGCATTGCCTGAAAAGGTGGTGGAGGCTGATTCGATAACAACTTTTAAAAGGGAATTAGATCTTTATTTAGGGAGAACGGGTCTATTAGGCTATGGGGAGCGGGCAGGGCAGTGGGATTGAATCGCTCTTTTCAAAGAGCCGGCACAGACTAGATGGGCCGAATGGCCTCCTTTTGTGCCGTAAAATTCTATGATTCTATGATCTCTGCAGTGTTGTTGCAACCCCCACGTTTTGTTTCGCAACATTAACATCTCATTAACCCCATCATCTCCTGCCCTCTACCACACTTTCCCCCTTTGTCTTCCTTGCCCTGCCTCTCGCTCCCAACATATCTAAGTTCTGACGAAATATCATCGACCCGAAACGTTGACACTTTTCTTTCTCCATAGATGCTGCCTGACCCCAGGTTTCCCTGTAATATCTGGTTTGTTGCAGTCTGCAATACCTCGGGTGGCCACAGGGGAAGCAGATATTTCTGTCCATTAAACTGCAAGTTTAATGCATTATAACATTAAATAAATTTTTATGGTAAAGTTAGAATAGTTTGTAATTTGTAATAAGAACTACATCAACAAGAACAATAACAAAAGCATGACACTAGTAGTGTGGCTTTTGTTAATCCCCAGATTCTGCTTGATGTGACGGACGTGAAATCTTTTCAGAAAATAATTCTTATTAAATCCAGGAGAAATGAGATGCTAAAGTTCATCAGGACCTTGTCTGATCTATTAATGCCCAGAGAACAATTCTAGTGTCTCTCCACAAGTGAGATGCTGAACCACCTGGAAATCTCACTGATCAGGAAGGAGCAGCTAGCCTCAGTTATGTTAGCAATCTGTGGGTCAGGTTGCGGGTCTTATCATAATAATAACATAATAATATAATAACAGGAACAACTGAACTGAAATAAAACCAATACTGACAACAACGATAATAATTTAATACTCCTACTGATACAGTATCGTGAATAGTGTGATATAATAATCCGTGCACTTGATGTAGCGTTTTTCACATCTTCTAGTCTCAAAGCTCTTCGCAGAATATAGTGTAAAGTTTATTGACTGTGTATTTCTGGGCGAACCGCGGCAGCCAAATGCGCACAGCAATGACACAACAATCGGTGGATTAAAATGGCCAATTTATTATTATAAAAACGATAACAAAATGACATTTGGATATAGCCTTTCACTTCAGGAGGATGTCCCAAAGCGCTGGACAGTCACTGCTTCAGAGAACAATAATATAAACAATAATAACAACAACATCAACAACACATCGACTGACACGGTCCACACAGTGACGGGCCAGAGATTAACATCCTAATAACTGTGGGTTGATTCGGCTTTCCTGTCAATCAGGAGTTGGGTGTGTCGAGGGGGCTGGTGTGTGTGGTGGGGCTGGGTGTGTGGGGGGGGCTGGGTCTGAGTGGAGGCCGTTTGTGTGGGGTAGACCGCATGTGTGTGAAGGCAGTATTTCGTGTGTGGTGGGCTACCTATGTGTGTATGGGGGCAGTGTGTCGGGGCGGACTGTGTATGAGGTGGGGCTGGGTTCTGTGTTTGGGGGCGTTGTGTGCGTGTGTGGGGGGCTGTGTGGGTGAGGGGGCTGTGTCTATGGGGGTGGGACTTTTGTGTGGTGTGGGACTACATGTGTGGAGAGGGCTGTATGTGGGTGGGGGCTGTGTGTGGAGGGATGTATGACTGTGTATTTGTGCTGTTTGTGTGTGTGTGTGTGGCTGTTTGTGTGTGTGCCGTTTATGTGTGTACATGCGGGGGGTTGTTTGTGTGTAGGTGGGTAGATTATATGTGGGTTGGGCAGCTGTGTGTGTTTGTGGGTAGGGTTCTGTTTGTATGCGTACAAGGGTGTGTGTGGGAGGGGGGAACGATTGTGTGTGTGAGGATGGGCTGTGTGTGTGTGTGTATTGGGTGGGACGGAAACTAAAGCATTCTTGTGTGTATTTGTGCGTGAGCAGGAGGGTGTGTGTGACCGAGGCCTGTGTGTGTGAGACAGAGAGAGACATAGAGCACGGTCAGTGTGTGTGCGTGTCTCCCCCTCCATCAATGCTTGTGATTGGGACAGTGTGTGTGATAGAGGCCAGTAAGTGTATGAGTGTCTCTCTCTCTGTGTTTGTCTCAGAGACACAGAGGCCTGAGTGCATGTATCTGTGTGAGTGTATCACAGGCTGTGGAGAGTTCTCTATCTCACCTCTCTCTCACCTCTCCCTCTCTGTGTCTCCATCTCGTACAATTCTCTCCCTTTCTCCGTCTCTTTCTGTCTCTTTTTATTCCTGAGGGTCGCAAACATACAGAAAGTCTTTAAGCGTGAGACACACTCATAGACACAGTGTGAGACACACACACATATACACTCACAGGCCTCTGCGTCTGGTCACCAGAAATCAGAGACATAGCCCACAAGCATGTGCCCACCTACTACAGTCCTGTAGCTCAGGGTGAAGCCTTGCACACCTTTCCTTACTCCCCACACTCGCCTGATAATAATCCCTCAAAAATAAATTGTATAATTTGCCACTTCAATCCATAACCGTGTGTGGGACACGGCTGTGCTCAATTGGCTGCCGCGTATCTTCCAGAAATATACAGTCACTTCACATTACAGTATTTTCTGTAAATTGCTGTGAGGCATCTAGAAGGCCATGATTAAGCGCGATATCAAATGCAAGGATTATTATTAGTTTTTGTATTACTGCTGGTGAACAGAGGTGTGTGAAGTGAAGAGAATTGCCCAACATTCACTTTGAACAACCTGGGAATCTACGCAGGTCCTCTCACTGGCTAATTGCACACCACACACAGTCACTCACATACAGTCACTCACTCACACACACACACTAACATACACACACTCACACACAAGACACATTGGCTGCCATATTTTCCTCACAAAGCAGAAAGTCACTTTACTCGATGGTGTATCCTGTGAAGCGCTTTGGGATGTCTCAAAGACATGATAAGGCATGATATCAAATTAAAGGTTTATTATTATTGTTATCAGACACAGCGAAACACAGAGAGAGGGGGTTACAGTGTTTCTGTGTGTGTGTGTTTGAGGTTCAGTGCAAGTCCAGTGTAATCTGTGATTTCTGATGCCCAGAGACAGAGGCCTGTATGTGAGAGACAAACAGTCTGTGTGTGTATGTCTCTATCAGTGTGTTTGTGTGTCCCAGAGACACAGAGTCAGACACAGAGGCCTGTGTGAGTGTCTCTGTGTGAGCGTCTCTTAGTCTAAAGAGAGGATGTCAGTATTTCTCTGTGTATGTATGTTTGTGTCTCAGAAATACAGACATAGAGAGGCAGAGAGAGGGGATGCCAATATGTGTCTGTGTATGGATGTACGTCTCTCAGTGTGTGTCTCTCTCTCTCTCGCAGTGTAACTCATTGCACATGTATGTCCCATAGAGACACAGAGAGGCCAATGTATATGTGTGTGTCAAATATGTGTGTGTGTCTGCATGTGTGTGTCATTTCAGATGACCAGAGACACACATAATGTGAGGTCAGAGAGAGATGGTGTATGTATCTCAATGTCTCTATATGTGTTTATCTCACACTGTCTCAATGTGTATGTGTTTGTCTGTCTCTGTCTCTCTTTCCCTCAGTGAGTGTGTGAGAGACATAGACTATGTGTGAGTCTGTGATTTCTGATGAACACAGACTGAGGCCTGTGTGTGTGAAAGATAGTCAGACACAGAGGCCTGTAAGTGCATATGTGTGTCTCTCTCTGTGTGCACAGCCCTGTATGTGTGTGTGACTCTTTGTACATGAGGCCTGCGAGTGTATATGTGTGCCTCCCTACTTCTCTCTCTCTATGTGTATATGTCTCCCCCACACCACTCTGTGTGTAAGGCCTGTGAATGTGTATGGGTGTCCCTCTATGTGTGAGTGTATCACAGGCTGTAGACAGGTCTCTCTCACCTCTCTCTGTGTGTGAGTATAATCACGGGTTTTTCACTCTCATATCTCTCTCTGTGTGAGTGTATCACAGGCAGTAGACAGTTCTCTCTCTCTCTTACATTCGCTCTCTCTCTTACCTTCGCTCTCTCTCTCTTTCTCTTACCTTCTCTCTCTCTGCATATCTCATGATGTAGAGGTCTCTCTCTCTCTGTGAGTGTATCTCAGATGGTAGGTCTCCCTCATACACATTCTCTCACTCTGTTACTACAGGCTGTAGTAACAACAACAACTTTAAATTAGATAGCGCCCTCCACACCAGTGCAGCAGAGTTTCACAACAACAGATCCTGGGCCTGAGCCAGGGGGAGGGGGAGAAAGGTGACCAAAGGCTCGATTGAACAGAAAGGTCTTTAGCCGAGACTTGAAACTAGGAAGAGAGGGAACGAGGTGAAGGGAGTGAGGAAGGGAGTTCCAGAGCTTCGGGGCGTAGTGGCTGAAGGCACGGCCGCCGATGGTGGAGCGGAGGATTCGGGGACAACGAGACCAGAACCAGAGTAAAGGCCACGGGTGCAGTTTTGGGGAGAGAGGAGGTCAGAGAGGCAGGGGGGTGCAGAGGAGTGGAGACTCACTCAGTCACTCTCTCCCTCTCTCACACACCCACTCAGACTCTCTCTCTCACACACACTCACTCAGTCTCTCTCACACACACTCACAGTCTCACACACACTCACTCAGTCTCTCTCACCCCCCCCCCCCCCCCCCCCCCCATCTCTCTCTCTCGGTCTCTCAGCCACTCGCTCAGTGTCTCTCACACTCGCTCAGTCTCTCTCTCTCTCTCAGTCTCTCACACTGTCAGTCTCTCACACTCACTCAGTCTCTCACGCTCACTTGCTCACTGTCTCTCACACTCGCTTGCTCAGTCTCTCTCACACTTGCTCAGTCTCACACTTGCTCAGACTCTTCAGTCTCTCTCCCCGGCTCACAGTCACTCAGTCTATCACACACTCAGTCTTTCTCTCCCTCTCTCTCTGTCACTCACACTCTCTCTCTCTCTCTCTCTCTCTGTGTGTCTCTCACCAGTAATGTTTGGTTACCAGTCGAGCTCAGACCAGTTCCTGTAGCCCCTTCACTGCCCCCCTGGCTCCTGCCCCATCAACCTCTCTTACTGTGTCTCTCCCTGTCTCTCACACTCTCTCTCAGTCCCTCACACTCGCTTAGTCTCTCTCTCTCAGTCTTTCTCTCTCTCACACACACAGAGACTCTCACAGACTCACCTTCTCTTTCTCTCTCTCCCTGACCGTCTGTGATGACGCATTAGCCTACGCGTCACTGTCTCCCAGGTAACCAGTGATTGACAGGAGAGAGACACAAAGAGAGACACCCCGGTCTCCTAGGTAACGAGTGATTGACAGGAGAGAGAGAGACTGAGAGAGAGAGAAACACACACCCCACGTCTCCCAGGTAACCAGTGAAAAGCGACAAACTGCCAGCGCTCGTGGGAGGCGACGGTTGGAGCTGCGCGCGCAGGCAACGGCTGTTTAATTTTGCAGCCGAAAGTCTATGAGGTCACAGAGGCTTCACATTGAATAATAATAAAATAACAACGACATTAGTGACGCTGGCGTCTGGCGCCTCAAAGCCACGTGACGCGCACCGGGAACGCTCGCTCACTGTCAAGTGTAGTGACTGTGTGTTTAGTGGGGTCACAGTGTAGTGACTGTGTTTGAGGGTCACAGTGTAGTGACTGTGTGTTTAGGGGGCTCACAGTGTAGTGACTGTGTGTTTAGGGTGTCACAGTGTAGTGACTGTGTTTAGGGGGGTCACAGTGTAGTGACTGTGTGTTTAGGGGGGTCACAGTGTAGTGACTGTGTGTTTAGGGGGGGTCACAGTGTAGTGACTGTGTGTGTAGGGGAGGTCACAGTGTAGTGACTGTGTGTTTAGGGGGGTCACAGTGTAGTGACTGTGTGTCTAGGGGAGTCACGGGTTAGTGACTGTGTTGGAGAGTCACAGTGTAGTGACTGTGTGTTTGGTGGGGTCACGGTTTAGTGACTGTGTTGGAGGGTCACAGTGTAGTGACTGTGTTTGAGTGTCACAGTGTAGTGTAACCCCCAGACCATCGATGTTCTGACAGCATGTCTGTCCGACATTGAGTCCTGGACGAGGGACAACTTTTTGCAATTGAACGTGAGTAAGTCCGAGGCCCTCCTGATTGGCTCAAGCCAGCACCTCCGCACATCGGGCGCTGCCAGCCTCAACATCCAAGGCTGCACTCTCCACCTCACAAAGCCAGTCAGGAACCTCGGCATCATGTTCGATCAAAAACTTTCCTTCCTCCACCACATTCGCGCCTTGACCGGCACCGCTTATTTCCACCTGCGCAACATTGCCAGGCTCCGCAACTACCTTACCGCCCGCGCTGCCGAAACACTCGTGCACGCGTACATCACCTCACGGCTGGACTACGGAAACTCTCTCCTCGTCAGCCTCCCCAGTTCCTCCATTCACAGGCTGCAGGTCATCCAAAACTCTGCAGCCCGTGTACTATCCCGCACCCGCCTCCGTGACCACATAACCCCCATCCTCGCCCGTCTCCACTGGCTCCCCATCCTCCAGAGGATCGAGTTCAAGATCCTCGTCCTCACCTTCAAGGCCTAACATGGCCTTGCCCCGCTCTATTACTTGGCCTGCTCCAAGCCCCCCGCCCGAACCGCCCCACCATCGGAGGCCGAGCCTTCAGTTTTTCTGCTCCGACCTTATGGAATGCAATCCCTCCGTCTCGTTTCTTCCCTTTCCTCTTTCAAGGCCGGTTTGAAGACTTGCCTGTTCGATCGTGCCTTTTGTTCCACCCCGAATTCTTCGACCTCCCCTACTTGTTTCACCCCTTCCCGTACACTCCCCTCCCAGCTCGGGTCACACGCCTCCTGTGCAGCGCCTTGGGACGTCCTCCCGACGTGAAAGGCGCTTGATAAGTGTAATTTGTTGTTGTTGTTGTTGTTGTTGTTGTTGTGTTGTTGTTGTTGTTACACTTCACCCCAAACAGAGTCACTACACTTTACCCTCCCCCCAAACACACAGTCTCTACACTTTACCCTCGCCCCAAACACACAGTCACTGCACTTTACGCTTGCCCAAACACACAGTTACTATACTTTACGCTCCCTTCAAACACACAGTCACTACACTTTACTCTACCCTCAAACACAGTCACTACACTTGACTGTCCCTCCAAACACACATTGTTTCACAGTGTGTGACTTCTGCCATTTCCTGTGATGGGGTGTCAGAGTGAGAGCAATAGGGGGAGGTCAGTGTGAGAACTCTCTTGGTGGGGGGGATGTAAGGGTTGAAAGCCAAGTTTATTAAACTCCAGTTTATACACTCGTGAAGCAGGTGATAACACTATAATGAACAAAGTAGTGACAGAAAAGTATCCCAAAGATTCTCTGAAGAGCTTTGTGCGCTGGCGTGTATTTTTTTTACATCAGTTTGTGAGTCTGTGGAGACGTGAACATGAGGCGTTTGCTGATCTGCCAAGTACAATCATGTAGGAACTTATCAAATAGATGGCGGTGATGTTATGAGAAGTGACACTCCCTTTAGTGAGCATCAGAATTCTCAAATATTTTAAATGCAAACAGCCAGAGGGCTGCGGCTGAGAGCTGTGGAGAGATAAACTATCAAATAAAGTCAAATATTGCAGCTTCTGGGAATCTGAAACAAAAACAACATTACCAGAGTGTGATGTGGGGGTGATAGGGTGTGTGCGACTGAATCTCTGAGTCTCACTTTCTGAGCGCACTGACAGCTCCATATCTCCTACCCTCAGGTACAACCATTGGAGCTCAGGCTTTTAGGCCTTTCTACTCTCTCCCACTGTCTGGAAATCTATCCCAGAGCCCCTCGTCAACACCTGCTTAATGGCCCAACTCTGGACTGTCCTCTTTAACCCAGTGAACGTGCTTCACCAAACAAATGGATTTTTATTATTCTTCCCATTTCCCAGCCCAGGAAAATCACTGGGTGTTACACTGGTGACTGACGTGGAATGAAATGAACAGAGAATTGTGCCTCCCATGTCAGAGTGATCACAATACAAGGCTTTCTCCTGGTCTCCCAGATTCACGTTCACATTGTGTTGATTTCACAAGAGGAGACTGAAGGGGAGGGTTTGACAGAACAGGCAAGTGAACAGGGAGACGCCCACACACACCCACAATGAAACTGAAACCAGGTTTGGATCACTAAGTGCTGAGGGTGAAAATGGCTTCCAGAATCCCGGTTGAGAGCTGGACTGAGGAGATAAAATGTCCCATTTGTCTGGATTTCTTCACTGATCCTGTGAACCTGGAATGTGGCCACAATTACTGCCGCTCCTGTATCACCGGGAGCTGGGATAAACAGCAGATAAACTCCTGTGCTGTTTGTCAGCAGACTTTTCCAGAGAGAAGCCTCAGGGTGAATTGGGCCTTGGCGAGTCTAGCAGAGAAAGCTCAGAAACTGAGCCTGTTCTCAACCGAAACGGAAATTAAACGCAACTGTGAGAAACACCGGGAGGAACTGAAGCTTTTCTGTGAAACCGACAAGAAATTGTTGTGTGTGGTTTGCAGAGACTCGCGAGAACACAGAGATCACAGCTTCCTGCCCATTGATGAAGCTGCTGAAACCTGCAAGGTAATAATACCTCTTACTCTATTCACTCTAGAGTGGAATTCATTTTATTTCACTTCATATTCTCAACTTCAAACCCTTTTGTTCTACGTCTTTGTTCCAGGAACAAGTGAGATCCTCCTTAGTGTCTCTCACACAGACGAAGGAAACTGCTGTACAAGCTGAAGTCAAACAGAGAGAGAAGATTTCACAAGTTAAAGTAAGTTGTGTGGGGCCTGATTATTTTGGTATCTGTGTCTAACTTTAATATGTGTACAATCCATGACATCTCACTGCCTCTTCACTGTGTATACAGAGTGCGGTGTTTCAGTGTCTCTTTACTCTGTGTACTCAGTAGGATATCTCAGGGTCTCTTGTTACTCTGTGTACACAGTGCGATGTCCCAGTTTCTCCCTTTACTCTGTGTACACAGTGTGATGGCTCATTGTCTACCTTCACTGTGTTTACTGGGTGTGATGTCCCAATGTCTCCTTTCACTGTGTGTTCAGTGTGATGTCTGATATGTTACAGGAACAGGTGAGCAGTCTGGAAACCCATGTCACGTCTGAATTTGCTAAAATGCACCAGAGCCTGACTGACAGAGAGCAGCTGGTGATGGGAGATCTCAAACAGCGAGAGAAGGAGATTTTACACCAAATGGAGACAAATCTGCGAGAGATTCAGGACAATTTAGATTCCATGAAACAAGAAATCTCTCAGTTACAGAAACAGATGGAAAAAGACACCATGAACTTTCTGCAGGTAAAGAGATTAAATTGTAATATAATTCAGTGACAGTTAACCACAGTGTGCAGCAAAGCATCATTGTCTGACTATTAGAGAGGTCAGTGATTCATTATTTGGTATATCCTAGCGTTAGTTCTGATTTGTGAGATGTGTTTGTTAGCAGTTCCCAAAGTGTGTCCTTGTCTATGAACACTTTACTGTTGATATCCAAAATGTATCAACATTGGAGACAGTATTGCGCAAGTACGATCGCAAAAAAAATACTGATCACTTGAATCCACGACTGTTTGTGGGGACGCTGCTGTGTGCAATTGGCTGCCACGTTTCACTTTCCCACAAACAGTCAATTCACTTTACAGTGTATTCCGTGAAGCGGAGACACAGTTCAAAAGACGTGATCAGCGCTATGTCAATTCCAATGATTATTATTATCATTATTATCATTAATGTTAGAAAACTGTGATGCGAAAATTTATTGTTGTGTGTCTGAGTTTACAGTGTGTTGTCTCAGTGTGACTGACAGTATCTGTGTTTGATTTAATTAGGAATATACTGCTCGGAAGAGAAGGTATGAAATGTTTATTTACAAAATTTACTAAATATCTCACAAATTAATATAGAAACCAAACACAATGTTTAGATTCACTTTATATTGTGATGTCTGTTATTTCAGGATCAGTGATCAGAAGGATAGCCTGTCAGTGTGTGAGAGTGATCTGCCTGTGGGATTATACAGTGGCCCTCTACAGTACACAACATGGAGAGAGCTGCTTCACTGCATCAGCCCAGGTATATTCTGTCATTCTCACCCTGAAGCCCACAGCCCCCAGAGTCGCCCATCACACACACAGATCCCACCACAGACTCAGCACAGACCAGCATACAGATGACAACACACATTCCCCAACACACACAGCACACATCCCCCAGCAAAGCCCAGTTCACACACAGCCCCCAGCTCACACACAGCCCCCAGCTCACACACAGCCACCAGCTCACACGCAGCTCCCAGCTCACACAGTCTCCAGCTCACACATAGCCTTCAGCAGACACACAACCCACATCATAGCCCAGCTCACACCGAGCCCCAGCACACACACACAACGCAGCACACACTCAGTCCCCAGCATACTCCAGCATACATAGCCCCCAACACAGACTGCCCCCACCACATACACAGACCCCAACAACACCCATTACACACACAACACCCAGCACACACACATGGAGCTCCTGTAGCTCAGTGGTTAGAGCACTTGTCTTGCAAGCTGGGGAGACCAAGATGGGGAGACCTGTGTTCGAATCCAGTCAGGGCAGGGCAAAACCTTGGGCAAGTTGCCTTACTCCACACGCCTATTAATAATCCATCCCAAAAAAACACAATAATAAAATTGATCATTTGAATCCACGACTGTTTGTGAGACACTGCTGTGTGCAATTGGCTGCTACAATTCTCCCACAGATATACAGTCAATTCACTTTGCAATATATCCTGTGAAGCACTTTGGGACATCGGTAAGATGTGAAAAGCGCTATATCAAGTGCAAGGATTATTACTATTTTTATTATTATTAGATACACCTGCATAGCCCAGCAGATACAGCCACAAGCACAGGCCAGCACTCACACAGCCCACAGCAATACACTGTTTTCCCACGGCTTAATGTAGTGAATAACCAAACCCTGGGACGTATTTAAATACTGACGTGACCCAAGTTGTTGTTTTCAGGAGAAGAGTATGTATGGGATCAATAGCAATGTCTCTGTGAGGACAGGGAGTGTTTGACAATGTTATTGTTCTCCCTCTGTTTGTTGCTGTTTAAATACAACAACAACTTCGATATGCAGGACAGAAATATAGGACAGAAATTGCCACAAAACCTAAAACCTCACCCCCTACACACACCTCACACTCACACAATCACACACACCCCACATACACACCCTCTCATACACCAGCATACACGCACCCTACATCCATCCCCACACTCCCTCTTACACACATTTGTGTTCAATCCCTTCAACACAGCCTTACACACTGCCCCATACACCCTCTCAAACACACACATTAACACAGCCTTATGCACTCGCCTACACACCTCTTACACATTCAACTTCAATGCTCCCCTCACAACTCTCCCTCTGACCCACCTTTCACACAGACTTCACTCACACATCCCCTGACACTCACCATTCATTCACTCATTCCCACGCAAACTACTAACACACACGACACTCAAACACCGAATGAAAGAGCACACAGCTTCTCAAACAAGCACACATAATATTGCACAGTCAATCACACACCCACACAAAACTAACAGCCTCATGCAAACTTACACATATCCCTCACAAGCACCCTCACGCTGATCCCTCACACACCCATCGCTCACACAGCCCTATCACACACACCCCTATCAGGCGTACATTTACACACACCACTCGCACATCTCAAACCTACCCCTCTCTCAGACACCACTCTCATATATACACACAGGCACTTCTCTCACACACCCCACTCATACATACACTCACACACCCTTACACACACCACCTCTCGTGCTTACACTCACATACCCTCACAGACATCCCTCTCTCACACACCCCTCTCACACATACACAACACATACCTTGGCAAGCGCCGAGTCACATCCACTCAAAAGACACACGATCTCACGCACATATCCCTCACACACAACTTCACAAATAATCTCTCCTACACTTTCCTCACAAACGCCGCCGTCAATCCCCCACCCCCCCTCACACAGACTGTGACCCTTTGCGCTGGAAGCTGTTCCCAGGTCTAGTTGTGTTTACAAACCTTCTGAATTCCCCGCCTTGCCCTCACTCACTCCCACTGTGTGTTGTTTCTCTCTCTCTCTCAGCTCCGGCCTCTCTGACTCTGGATCCTGACACAGCCAGTCCATGGCTCATCCTGTCTGAGGACCTGACCAGTGTGAGAGACGGAGACACACGGCAGCAGCTCCCAGACTCCCCGAAGAGGTTTGATAACTATCCCATTGTCCTGGGGTCTGAGGGCTTCACATCAGGGAGACATTACTGGGAGGTGCAGGTGGCCAACAAGACAGACTGGGATGTGGGATTGGCCAGAGAGTCCGTCAACAGGAAAGGAGACATCACATCATCACCAGAGGATGGGATCTGGGCTTTGAGGCTGAGAAACGGGGATGAATATTCAGCTTGTACCTCCCCTCCCACCCGCCTGCCCCTGAGAGAGAGAGAGAGACCCAGGAAGCTGGGAGTTTACCTGGACTATGAGGGGGGACAGGTGATATATTACAACGCTGACAACATGTCTCGTTTCTACACTTTCACCCAAACCTTCACTGAGAAACTCTATCCTTACTTCAGTCCCTGTTTCAATGACAGCGGGAAAAACTCTGAGCCGCTGAGAATCTGCCACGAGACAGTTTAATGTGGAGGGAAATCCTGAGCCGGGAAACTATGTTTGACTATGATTCCCACCAGGCTGGGGGGGGGGGGGAATTCTGTGCTTTTCCTCCAGATTTGAGCTGAGAGTTTATGACGGGAATTCAATAACATAGTAATGATGTTCTTAATGTGCGACTTAACATGGCTTTTAGACATCTCAAATAATCAAATACATACATAAAAGAATAAGAAACAAACAAATACGAACAAATATGAACACAATTACATTAATAGATCGCCTTTGACGTCGCGATTATGGTAATAATAATACAGCTTACATTTGGTAATAAAGCTGACATCCCTCTGAGTCTCTCCCTAGCCTTGACTGCTATCTCTGTATGCCTCTCTGTCTCTCTGTGGCCGTCTGTCTGTCTGTCTCTCTCTCTCTCTTTCTCTGTGTATGCCTGTCCCTCTGTGCCTGTGAGGCTTTGAGCTAACTGTTATTAATTTGAAGTGGGCGCCTACGTAGTGGGGTCACTGGACGCGAAACTCTGCGGCCCTCTTAAGGCCCTCATCTGGTAAAGAGGCCGCAAGTGGTAAAAAGCTAAAACATATCCCCGAGGAAACAATTTAAAAAAAGTTGAACATGATATGAAGATTAATCTGGTTAAAAATAGCTTCACTCTGGGTACAAAATTGAATGTGAAATAAAGTAGCACTGTTTATCTTTGGAGTCATATTTTTTTTGCGTGCCAGTGCACGTCTCTAAAAGCAATTTTTAATTACAGGAATACATTTTTAATAATATAAATCCAATGTGATAATCAAGAAACAAGAAACATGATATTTCAGAAACACGCCTATCAAAACTTAAATAATTTTTACTTACATTTATCAGATAAAAATATGATATCAGCTTCCACAAAGTGCTGCTACCTTTTTATGTAGTGACTGTATACGGGATGATTTCCGATTGACACACCACATAGACATAGGCGCTAAAGCATAGGCCTACGTCCATGAGTATTTTTTTTAAAGATAGGCATTCCCGTCCAGACACATATAACTTTTTTGTTGGGTTCTCAAAAGCTTCAATTGCTCAGAAGCTTGTAAATATGTTTTCATTGTTTGCTAGCATTACAGTCACACCTCTTAAAACTTGAGTAATTTTTACTTACGGTGATCAGATGAAAAGATGATTTTAACTTCCAGAAGTGGTGCTACTTTTGTTTCTGTATACGGGATGATTTCCAAACGAGGATGGATTTGAGTCTTGGCGCGCGCCTATGTTTACGCAGTGAGTCACAGACTCGCCGCATCATTGACTAGCGCGTCTATCGACGCGGTATGTTTTGGGTAGACGCCGATTCTGGTGTGCGAGTAATTTTATATTAATACTAAAACATTCAAAGATGTGTATTTATAAGTAATACATAGTTTTGAAGAATTAATTGTTACACAAATGCTCAATAAATTTACTTGGTATTTAAATTTTATAAAAATACAATTCTCTACCCCGGAAAATGTGGACCTTTTATAATTTGGGGGGGTGCCTACGCATCCGTCGCACCCCCCGCTGTGTACGGGCCTGATTAATCCTTCTTAATTAATCCTGATTAATCCTGGTTACGGAGCTCCCGACGTGAAAGGCGCTCTATAAATGTAATTTGTTGTTGTTGTTATTTGTTGTAAGTGCCACCAAATTCCTGCCAAATTCGTTATACCGCACGTGTTCAGCGATAATTCCGTAAGTTACTGATTGTGCATAATTACACATGTTCTGTTATTTATGGTAGATTGGCATTCATAAAATCATTCATATATAAAATCACTGCTTTCTCTCAAACCATCCCACACGTGTCCGTTATTAAAATTAGAATGGCGACAAATTTCATGTCCATGTCAAGATGGACTCGGTGGAGGCACACGTGCCTTGCTGCCAAGAGGAAATTTGACAATATTGATGATGATGATGATGAACTTGAACATGTTGCAGAACAAGGTCATGATCAGGATTTGGGCAATGACCGATCAATGCATAGAGCTATAGGCCTATTTGGTGAAGGAAGTGAAAATATTGAAGTGTTGGTGGCTGAAAATTCTGTCTCTGATGATAGTGTCAATCATGCTCTGGATATTGAAACTGATGCCTTAATGAAGCAAATCATGTGGTTGATGGATTTTAACACAATTTCACCTTTCTTGGATTTTCTAGTTTGGGAGAAAATATGACCAATTGAAGCATTGTCTACATGCACGCTAAATATTTGGGCTAATTTTGAAACAATTTTGACATGTTTTCTCCTGGAAAATGTTAGATTTTTCAGCATTTAAGAATTGAATTTGAGTCTGATCATTTGCATTGCGATTTTTAAGTTGACAATCATTGTAATGATGTCAACATTTATTAACAAAAGATGCAAAACATCAAAAAGTTTTCAAATATTTCATCAGTATTGTATATTTTGCTTTGAAGTCTGTTTCTGTCTTGTTGTTAACCCTATCTAGTCCAAACTGCAGGACAAAACAAAACAAAAAATACGCATGAACACACACACAAATCATTTTTATTTTATTTTTATAGGCCATTTTTTTTGCATGAAACATTATTTGTGGGGCTTTTAATGTTTGCTGGATATTTGCTTAACGTTGGTTGAACATTAAATGGCATGTTTGGCAAACGTTCAGTGAACGTTACCCTGACGTCATCCCGGAACGTTCAGTGAACGTACTTCCAGGGTGCAAATTGACGTTCGTTGAACGTTGTAAGACGACGTTCACCAAACATCCCGCTTAACGTTTGCTGGACGTTGGTTGAACGTTGAATGCTAGCTGGGATATCACTAGATTATATATTACAACATAAGAACAGGATAATGTAACGATAATAAAACTGGTCATTTTCAATCCACGGCTGTTTGTGGTGACGCTGCTGTGCGCAATTGGCTGTCGCGATTCGCCCACAAATACAGTCAATTCGCTTCACAGTGCATTCTGTGAAGCGCTTTGTGACGACGATAAGATGTGAAAAGCCGCTTCATCAAATGCAAGGATTATTATTTATTATTATAAGAAATAGGAACAGGAGTATGCCATTCAGCCCATCAAGCCTTCCCCGCCATTCAATCATGGCTGACACTCTACTATAACTCAAGCTGCCTGCCTTATCCCCATACCCCTGAATCCCGTTATAAATGAGAAATCTATAAATCAGTCTGGAATATGATGAAGGACTGAGGATCAACTCAGATGGGGTAAAGAATTCCATATGTTCACCACCATCTGAGTGAAGAATATTATTAGGTTTGATTTTATTATGTTTGATTTTGTTGCCATTATATTAGTGTATAATTATTACATTATATTAGTGTATAATTATTGAATTATATCACTGTATAATTATTACGTCGTGTTAGTTTAAATTATTACATTACATTAGTGTCTAATTATTACATGATTGTTATCAATACATTATTGCTATATATTAGTATTACTGGGATAGTAATACTATTGATATTAACCATAGACAACAACAACACATTGTAACCCTGACCTGTGTTCGCTCTACAACACCACCGCTAGTGGCTAAACGCAGTGTCACGGCTCCCAGCAAGCATTCTTGCATCTTCATCAACAAAAAGCAAACTATTTATTGAGCTAGACTGTGGGAGGATCACGACTGTCAGTGTTTCCTCAATTGTGCCCCTCTCTCCCTCTCTGTCTCCCCACCGTGTGAGCGTCTGGTGGTGTGTGAGTGTCTGAGGGTGTCTGTTGTGTGGGTGTATGATCGAGTATGAACTCTCTCTCGCTCTCTCTCTCAGGTGCCAGTGTTTCAAGCGGATGATTGGTCTGTAAGTCAAACCCTCCCCTTTAGTTTTCTCTTTTGAAATCACCTCTGTAAGTTTGAATCTGAGAGACAAGGAAAAAGAATTTTGTTGTGATCACACGCACAGGAGAAGCACAATTCTCTATTCATTTCATTCCACGTCAGTCACATATGTAACGTCCAGTGATTTTCCTGGGCTGGGAAATGGGGAAAAAAATAACCATGCACGTGTTTGATCAATTGTTTTCACTGGGTCAAAGTGATCATTCGTGAGACAGGCATTGAAGTAGATGATGCGAGGTGACTCTGGATGGATTTCCAGAGAGGGTTGGGCAGCGGAATGCCTAAAAGCCCCAAAGTCAATGTTTAGCCTTGAGGATGGGAGATACAAAGCAGCCACTGTGCTTAAAGAGAGAGACGGAGACTTGGCCGCACACACAGACACCGACATATCAGGAGATACACAATCACAGTATCATTACCTCCAGATCACATGCACTCAGAGAGAGAGAGAGAGGTGCACAGAAACACACAATCAATTACACACACGGCAAACTTCAACGGCTTCACTTCCTCTCCTGTCATAGAGAGAAAGGGAGAGCAAGAGACGCACATAGATACACAGTCACACGCACACATATATAGAAGGTGGCACACACACAAGCACATACAGACGGCCCGTAACACATTGAATGCGGTTCCTGCCTCCTGCACTCTCGCAAACACAGATAGACAAACACACGTATTAGTTCACTGAGTTGGTGACTTGGGAGGAAAAGGATTTCCTTTACATTGTGTGCTGTGAGAGTTTCCCCAGTGGGTGCAAGGCATGGGAGGCAGTGAAGTCTTGTGACTCGACCCACGACTGTTTCAGGGACACTGTTGTGCACAATTGGCTGCCGGGTTTTCAGCAGAAAATATGCCGTCGATCCTGTTACAAAATGATCTGTGAAGCACTTTGATATGACGCAGAGATGCGATGATGCACGGTATCAAATGGAGGTGTTGAGATTTCGGATCTGGAAATTTCTAATTATTACCCAACAATCTTTAATGGATATTAATAATAATGCTTGCATTTGTTATAGCGCTTTCTGCATCTTATCAACGTCCCAAAGCACTTCACAGAATATACTGTCAAATGAATTGACTGTATATATTTGTGGGCGAATCGTGGGAGCCAATTGCGCACAGCAGTGTCCCACACACACTCGTGGATTGAAATGACCAATTCTATTATTTTTTTTATAAGTAAGTTTAGTGTTTGATCTAGTTATAAATCATAGTTTTCAAATATAGTAATTGGATACCGTAATTAGATTACAAGGTAACGGTCTGAAGATATAGTAATGATGGTAACGAGCATAATTATAAGTCACACAAATTATATATATGTATAACCTATCAGGTTCACACTGCGCTCAGCTGAGAAGTGGTGAAGTGATCCGCTCCTCTATACTCACTCTGGAACCACTACACCCTTGCCTGCTCTTCCAGCCTCGTTCTCTACTTTTCCTACCTCCAAACTTCTCCAATTGTACTCTTTTCCCCAGACTTCGACATTCACTAGTGGGACAAAGTTCTCGAAGATGATGGAATATCTATCCTTTCATATCAACCGGGGTCAGGGTCCCATACTCCAGTCATTCACTGCGGAATGCAGTCTGATCCTGGCCGAAAATAGGTACTTTCACTATGTTTGTCCATTTGCTTGTTATCTTTGGATACAGAATTATAATACAGACGCGTGTTGTATCTAAACCTACTTTTCCCCAAAAAGTAGTTCTGGGCTTCATTCCAACTGTTGTTCTGCTGCCCGCTCCTCCCAAAACATGGCAATTGTACCGTTCTGTCCCCAGAATCTGCCCGTTCGTTTCACCAATTTGGTGGCTGCCACGTGCTCTATACTTACATCTCCTTCTACCTGTGAATCTGGCTCCATTCTTTCAGATCAATAAGTTACATGACAGCTCTCTTCCTACTAACCGCCGGTGCTGTCTAATTTAGAGAACAGTCAGGCTGGCAGATGTTTATTGGAAGATGAGTTGTTTCTGTTTCGTGTTTGTACAAGGAGTGCAAGGCTTCAATATTATCAGCTTGCGCCAACCTTCTCCTATCTAAGGTCTCCCATTCCCTTGTTCCTTGCTACCTGGTGCACAAATCAACCTGGGCCAGACTGGGAGCAAAATGATTACTTCCGCCTTTCTTTTTCAACCAATTGTGGTTAGGATTTCTGGCGACCTCAATCCGTGTCAACAATTGACACGAGCCAACCAGAAAACTACCCATCAATAACCTTCTCCCCACAAGATTATCTCAACAGCAATACCTAAAAACTAACCCATGTCTCTTGAGAAAATTATTCACTTTAATAAAACAGCAAGAATATTTATGGCCTGGTTTTTTTGTGAAATCTGGACATAATGAGAAGGATTGTTACTGTGAAGATAGATCTCTATTGTTGTCCACCAACACAGTTGTCTGCTCCAAGGGACAGAAAGTAGTGTTGCTCTAAGTAGTGATCAATCTAACGTCAGCATTTTTTGTGAAAATAAAGTTATCTAAATACGGCTAAACTACTGATCCACTCAAATTGCTTCAATGCGATTTTTAAAAAAAGAATGTATTTTATCTATACCAACATCAACTCATATTGATATGGTGATATTCGGAAGGGATTGCAGTAGAAAAAAAATGTCGATGTTTTCACGGCTGTTTGCGGGGACGTCGCTGTGTGCCATTTGCTGCCGCGTCCTCCCACTAACACCAACTAACACACAGTCACCACACTGCGCAGTACATCCAGTAAAGCGCTTTGAGACATTCTACGAACGTGAAAGGCCTCAACTCAAACGCAACGATTCTTATCTCGGTAGAAAGAAAAGCCATGAGTCAGGTTACATTCCCTTTTAGAGTGGCCACTATGATACGCAGTTTCACACATAAACACACACATACGCACACTCACACACTCACACAGTAACAAATCCATTGTGTGGGCGGCCGGCATGCGTGGCGCTGTCAGTCGGGGTCGGGTGAGTTTCTAATACCCAGTTCAGTGCTGGGGGGTTGGGGGGAGGCTTGGTAGCCCCTACTATACATGTGTAATTATTTTATTGTTGTTGCATGAGCCTTTCTATAGTGTCGGCTTCTCAAAAGGAAACCCTCCCATTTGCTTGTTTGCTAACTATAATCAATTTTTGCTTTAGGCTCTTTTTTAAACAAAAGTTAAACATTAAGTTTCTGTGGCAATCTCCTTGGGAACAGAGACTAGCTGTGATTTTACTGGCAGACATTAGCTGCTGGATTCTGACCAGGGTGTGTTACTACTCGCACAGCCCAGAACACTGATGCCACATAACTGAGAGGCTCGGGAACCAGAGGCTGGAGCTATCGGTCAGTCAGAGGGAGAGAGGACGGTCAGTCTCTGAGTAGATCTCAATGTGCCTGAAATAAACCATTAAAGATGCCACGCAATTGAAATACTTGGAGTCACCTCCCTCGCTAAGGTGAGCAACACAAACAGCATTTGCTGTTGTCGTTTTATTCTCAGTTAAAGTTTAATCTTATTAAATGAAACAGAGACTGAGAAAGAGGATAAATGTAATGGTTCACGTTAATTCAATTCACCATTGTAAAAAAACAACACAAACAAAACTACATTGCATAAGGTAGAAATGGAGGCCAAATCTTCTGGTGAATTTGATAAATTCGAAATGTTTTTTCAACCCAGAATTAGGCCATATTGCTGTTAAATGCTCCGAGCCCTGTCTGTCTGGATGCTTCTATATTGTTCTTGTTGTTGTTACTGTTGTTCTCTCCTCTGACGCCCCACTATCTGTGACTGAATGTCCCAGCTCCCCCAACGCTGGTTTATAGCTCACGGCTATAGCTGGGTGGGTCAGCCTGTTCAGGATGTTGAGAGGGGTGTAGAGAAGCTGGGATATTGCTAATTGCTGCTCAGTAGATTTTCCCCTGTGGCGATTCAGCCTCAGTTATGTTTAGATCTTTATCTTGTCGACCAAATGCCGCCGTTTTCTCTTTCCGCACAAGCAGAAATGTTTTTATGTTATTGACTTTTGAGGAGGGAAAGGCTGAGATCGCTGAGGCTCAACAGGGTCTCCTGGTCCCAAGTCCAGAGCCCAACCCACAGTTAAGTTACCAAAACATGTCCATAAAAGGCAAGATAACCTATTGGCCTTGATAAGGTTTAACTGACTGTTGCACAAATGAGGTTCAAAGCGCATGAACAGGAGATTAGACACAGAGCGCAGGGGATGGTTTGAGATGGGCAGGTGACTGAAATGGGAATGAGGGAAAGTTGAAGTGAATGAGAGGACGTGTTAATGTCATACTGGGGTTAGTGTGGTGGTAGATGGGAAGCCCAGCGATTGGAGGACAGAGCGTGGTTATGATGTACAGTGGACTTTGGCCAGGGTGTGTTTATCACTCTGATACAAGTAAAAGTCTCTGAGTCCACATCACTGAGAGGATCAGGAGAGACAGGCACGGACTACTCCGCTCAGTGAGTGAGGAGGAATAGAAGACGGTGAGTTAACTGATTAGTGTTCGCACCTTACATTGTAAGTTGTCAGTCTGATCGCAGGCGCACTTGAAGAAAGAGGAGAGTTAGAGTTGGGTCTTGAATGTGGTAAGGGAGGGAGTGAGTCTCTGGTATTGTTGGATGGAGCACCAGATGAATGGAGTAGAGTGGCTGGAGGCCCACCTATCCATGATGGAGCAAGCAGGGCGGGGGGTGTAAAGCAGGCTGTAGCCCACTGAGCTGAGTGAACGGGCTGATATATAGATTATTTGTAGGTCGCAGAGATACTGGGGGGGGAGCTCAACTATCCAGTGTATTGCAGATGAAGTCCGGGATCTGGGCTTGGGTCCTCTGTGTGAGGTGGAGGCAGTGGAGCCAGGAGGGGGTCGGGTTGATAGGGTCCTGGAGCCTGGTGCCTGAGAGAACACGGTCGAATGCCACCACTTACTTTATCCTTACCCATAATTGGAAATTATCTTAGATCCGATGGTTCTAATATGATTAATTGTGCATGCGGGAGAGGCTGAGCTCACTCAGGCTCAACATAATCTCCGGTTCCCAAGTCCAGAGCCCAATCCACAGTTACATTACCTGAAAATGTCCATAAAAGGACATTGATAAGGCCTTGATAAGGTTTCACTGACTGTTACACAAATGTGGTTCAAAGAGCAGAGACAGGAGATTAAACGCAGAGCATAGGGGACGGGAGGAATTGGGCAGTTGACTGGAAAGAGGGAAGATTAATGTGAGTAGGAGGATGTGTCAATGTCACACTGGGGTTAGTCTGATGGGATGGGTAGCCCAGTAATTGGAGGACAGAGGGTGGATCTGATGTACTGTGGACATTGGCCAGGGTGTATTTATCATCCTGTTATAGCAGAGGTTCCTGAGATCAAATCATTGAGAGGCTGAGGAGACACAGGCACGTACTGCTCCGCTCATTGAGTGAGGAGCCACAGGAAACGGTGAGTTTGCTGACCAGTGTCCGCAACTCGGATAGAGTTCCGGAGTCCGCGAACAGAGTGGCTGAAGGCCTCCCCGGCAATGGTGGTTCCGGCAAGGCGAGGAAAGTGAAGTAGGCAATAACCTGCTGAGGGGATGTAATTGGCGGGTTGTTGACAGGTTAGTAAATCGCAGATATAGGGGGAAGGAATTGAGGCCATGGTGGACTTTCAATGTATGGACCTTTAACTTGAAGTATATCTACTGTTTGATGGAAAGTTAGTGGAGTCGGCCAATGGTGACATTGGTGTCCCCACTAAGTCTGGTGTTTGAGAGGACACAAACTGCAGATTTCCTAATGATCCACATCCTGTAGAGGGAGGAGATGTAGATGTTGACGAATAGGGAGGAGGGCGTTGGCGTAGTCAAAGCTGAATAATTGGAATGCGTGTTTGAGTGTTGGAGTGTGGTGGAGCTGGCCAATAATGTGGTGGTTGGTAAAGGCAGAGTGCATCATGCAATGCATTTTGGGATAGAAAGCATAATTGTGGGTCGAACAATTTGCCAAATTACCGGACTGTCTCAGTGAGGATGAGTGTGGATCCATTGATGGTTGTGCGAAGGAGCAAATGGGAGCCAATCAGGAGGGTCTCGATATGGTCGACCTTGAATTAAGGAAAGTTGTCTCTCACCCACGATTATTGACCGAGAGGCGTCTGTCAAGTCAGCAGTGCTGTAGTCAAGGGTGGAAGCAGAAAGATAGAGTTGGGTTTCATCCGTGTTGATGCGGAGGTTGATCCATCGCTGAAATGTATGTCACCAAGAGGGAGCATGCCAATGATGAAGAGTAACATCACTCAACGTCTCTAACTTCTTTCTAATTTCCTCCTGTTCCATTGTTTAATCAATATGGATTGATGCTTTCGAAACGCTAATATAATAATTTGTTATTATAAATGTATCAAAATGATTATAGGTTACTCCAGAGGGCTTCTGATCAACCGAGAATCACCATGGCGGAGGGATCGAATCCGAAACCATCTGCAGGACCTCAGAGCAGAGCTATAGGTACCACAGCCAACTTTACTGAACAAGCATCCTATAGGACAATATACTACCGTCAACACATTTTGATGTGTTGCTTTTCACATATTGTAGACATCTCAAAGTACTTCAAAGAATTTTCTATAAAGTGAAGTGACTGTATACAACAATAACGTTAAAATTAGGTTGTGTAGCGTTAGGAGGACGTCCCAATTTCCTGGCCAGTCAGTGTTTCAGACCTGAGCTGGGGACACGGAGATTGGAGGGAAAGGGAAATATTTGGATTGGCCGGTCGGACAATCGAAGAGGAGTGGCTTGAAGCGGGAAATACAGGAGGTCAGGGAGGGGGCGAGGTGGAGGGACTGTGGAATGCAGTTACAAAGGTTGGGGTCAATGTGGCTGAAGGATCGCCCTCCAAAGTTGGGGCAGGTGGGATGGAGTAGGCCGGAGCCTTCTCAGCAGTGGCGGGCGGGAGGGGCAGTTTGGCAGGAGGTTGGAGGTCGGTCATGCAGAATCGGATGAGGCCATGTGGGGGGAAGGTCAGCAGCCAATTTTGCACGATGGGGTCCTACAAATATTCATGGATTGAAATGACTGGTGTATTATTGCTTGTTTTAACGGACTATTATTAAGTAAGTCGAGTAAGAAAACTTTACTCTTATAAGTTTTCGTCATGCCAGTAATTGAACCCATGTCTCTCGCTTGTTCGGCGCGTGTCTATCTACTGAGCTATGTGACTCTACTGTACAATAGCCTCTCATGTGAGTCACACTGAAAGGAGACAACTCCTTATATCTTCATAGAATCATTTTGTGACTGTGAGGGAAAACAAGCTAACAACGGGAACATACACTCACTAAATGTGCTTCATTTAGGATCTGGCCTCAGAGTGATTTACAGTGACAACATCAGTCATCGAGAAGAGGGCAAAGCTGGTGTCCATAGGTAAAATCGTAGAATCTTACGGTACAGAAGGAGGCCGTTAGGCCCATCGAGTCTGTGCCGGGTCTTTAAACAGAGCCATTTATTCCCATGCCCCAGCTCTCTCCACATACCCTCGCAAACCCGTCCTCCCCAAATAAATGTCTACCTCTCTATTAAAAGTTGTTATCGAATCGACCTCCTCCACCATTTCAGGCAGTACATTCCGTATTCGAACAACTCGCTGGGTGACACAATGTCTCCTTATCTCTCCTCTGCTTCTTTTTGAAACTAGTTTAAATCTGTGACCACGAGACACTGATACGGCCGCCAGTGAAAACAGTGTTTCCCTGTTTACTCTGTCGAATCCCCTCATCATCTTTAAAAACCTCTATTAGGTCTCCTCGCAACCTTCCGTGTTCCATGGGAAAATATACCCAGGCTCTCTAGTCTGTCCTCACAGCTGAAGTCACACATTCCTGGTACCATCCTAGTAAATCTCCTCCACACATTTTACAATGCCTTAACATCCATCGTAAACTGATACCTTAACATCCTTGCTGAAGTGTTAAATAGGTCGAAAGAGAGGACTGGAAGACACATACGACTATAATGCTTGGAGTGGAGGGTAGAGTAAATATTTAACTGTTTGGCCTCCAGAGGTTACCGCAACGTACACCCTCTGTGGGTCCTCAAGACATGGCTCTTACCAATATGTGCTTAATACTATCTGGAATCCTGTATCTCAGTGTTTACAAGTGAGCGACTTCCAATCAGGGTGGAATCTTTTGTAAATTTACGTACTAAGATTAATCCCGCAAAAAAGTTGGTCATCTGTGATCTGTGAATCCAAAAACAATTATGTCCATACTGACTCCTGATAAACAGAGATGTGTGGAGTAAAGAAACTTTCCTGAATTTTTACTTGGACAGGAAATCTAACGCATGTCTCTGGCTTGCGAGGCGAGGGCTCTTACCCTCTCTAGCCCACTGAGTGGAGACCTGCAGCTCAGTGGTTAGAGCACTCGCCCTGCAAGCTTGAGACTGTGTACGATTCCAGGCGGGTCATGGCAAAAACTTGGCAAAGTTTCCTTACAAAATGCACCTATTAATAATCCAGCAAAACATAATCAAACGTCATTTCAATCCGTGACTGTTTGATGGACACTGCTGTGGGTAATTCGCTGCCGCGTTCCTTCACTTATATACGGCTAATACACTTTGTAGTATATTTCTATGAAGTAAATGGAGATGTCTAGAAGACGTAGAAAGCGCTACATCAAATGCAAGGATTATAACTATTATTAACATAGATAGGTAAGCATTGAGGAAATCTCATTGTGGAGGCAGAGGGCATGGCTGATGTACTGAATGAGTACTTCGCCTATGTCTTCACAAAAGAAAAGGATACAGCCAATGCCATGGTATTGGAGGAGAGGGTAGGAGAAATGGATAGAATAATTATAACCGGAGAGGAAGTTCTAAAAAGGTTGACGTCGCTCAAGGTGGATAAGTCACCTGGTCCGGATAGGATGCACGCTAGGTTACTAAGTGAGGCACGGGAGCAAATAGCACGGACTCTGGCCACGATCTTTCAATCTTCCTTGGACACAGGGGTCGTGCCAGAGGACTGGAGGATAGCTAATGTTACTCCCTTGTATAAAAAGGGGCAGAAGGACAAGCCTGGTAACTACAGACCAGTCAGTCTAACGTCGGTAGTGGGCAAAGTTCTAGAGTCCATAATCAGGGACAAGGTAGATCTTCACTTAGAAAGATATAGGCTAATAAAGGACAGTCAACATGGATTAGTTAAAGGCAAATTTTGCCTTACAAATCTGATAGAATTTTTTGATGAGGTAACGGAATGGGTGGATAATGGTAGCGCAGTTGATGTAGTTTACATGGACTTTCAAAAGGCATTTGACAAAGTGCCACATGAGAGACTTATTATGAAATTAAAGGCCCATGGCGTAAAAGGGACAGTGGCAGCGTGGATCCACAACTGGCTGCAGACAGAAAGCAGAGAGTTGTAGTGATTGGAGGGCAGTGAGCAGTGGTGTGCCACAGGGATCGGTTTTGGGACCATTGCTGTTTGTAATCTACATCAATGATCTGGACTTGGGTGTACGGAGAACAGTTTCCAAGTTTGCAGATGACACTAAGTTAGGGAGAATAGTAAATAGTGAGGGGGATTGTAGCCATCTGCAAGAGGATATAGACAAATTCGTAAAGTGGGCAGACACATGGCAGATGAAGTTTTATGCAGAGAAGTGTGAGGTGATGCATTTTGGGAGAAGAAATGAATGGAGGCAATATCGGCTAGATAGTACAATTTTAAATGGTGTGAAGGAACAGAGAGACCTGGGGATTTGTGTTAGTGACTCGTTGAAGGTGGCAGGACAGGTAGACAAGGCTGTTAAGAAGGCATATGGGATACTAGGCTTTATACATAGGGGTATAGAGTACAAAAGTCAGGAAGTGCTGACTAACCTCTATAGGACTTTGGTGAGGCCTTAGCTGGAACACTGTGTTCAATTCTGGTCACCACACTACAGAAAGGATGTGAAGGCATTGGAAAGGGTGCAGCGAAGATTTCCTAGGATGGTACCAGGATTGAGGGACTTCTGCTATGAGGAGAGGCTAGATAGGCTAGGGTTATTCTCTCTGGAGCAGAGAAGATTGAGGGGAGACCTAATAGAGGTTTATAAGATCATGAGGGGTTTCGACAGGGCAAATAGAGAAAAACTATTTCCACTCGTGGGTGAATCTGTGACTCGTGGTCACAGATTTAAAATAGTTTCAAGGCGAAGTAGCGGGGAGCTGAGGAGAATTTTTTTCACTCTGCGAGTTATTCGAATCTGGAATGCATTGCCTGAAAAGGTGGTGCAGGCTGATTCGATAACAACTTTTAAAAGGGAATTAGATCTTTATTTAGGGAGAACAGGTCTATTAGGCTATGGGGAGCGGGCAGGGCAGTGGGATTGAATCGCTCTTTCCAAAGAGCCGGCACAGACTAGATGGGCCGAATGGTCTCCTTTTGTGCCGTAAAATTCTATGATTCTATGATTCTATGTCTCCGGACAATGATCCAATATTTATATCTGTTCAACGCAGTGTCCCTCGGTCCTTCAAGGGATTATCAGTCTTGTCTATCAGCTTAAATTCGTGACTTGGAGCTTCATCCCACCATCTGTCTCATGTGCGAGAATGTTACCCACTGTATCAAACAGCTGTCTGATGTTAGCCACTAAATGGGGTTTTCGGCCGAGTGAGATGTGTTTATTCTAGGAGTTTTTGACAATAGTCAACAATATTTGATAATATTTCCTGAAATATGGTTTTGGTGGAAAAATTAAATTACTGTATGACTAACGATGTTATTGGTGGCTGACAGGTACAAATACCTTATTCACTGAGACCCTGGGCCTTTACAACGAGTACCAGCTGCACAAACTGACAAAGTTCTACCGGGACAGATTGGAACCGGCCATTGAGGATGGTGTGGAGGCCATCAGCTCAAGGCTGACACAGAAGGAATGTATCAGCCCACAGGAGCACAAGGTAGGTTGGATTTAAATTGTTATATTTCCCTAGAAATTTTTAAAATCTCACCAAGTCTGTGTCTGTCTGCGTGGCTCCTGTAGATGCTGGTATGATAGGAGGCACGGAGTGTTGTGATAGGAGTGATGTAGAATAGTTTGCACTAGACCATGGAGCCTATTGGTGGCTGGAAGATACTTAGGGTACAGAGTTTAACGTGTGATAGGGAGACAGTGCACCGTGGCGAGGGCTGGGATAATGGGGAGCAGATTTTGTCATGTAATAGGCGGTCAGTGGGATCTGGTGAGGGCATGGGTGATAGCTGTACGGAATTGAGTGTGTGGTAAAGAGCCAATAGAGTGCTGGTTTGATGTAGGGGGAGTTTAATGTGTCTGAATGGGAGGAAGTCGAGCCCCGTTAGGACTCTTAAATATATAAACGATTGATTCCTGCAGACACTGATTAAGCTCACACACAAGGGGAGGAGGAGACAAAGCTCCAAACAGCTTCTCAACCTGGTGATGGGGAAAGGTTCCGGAGCCCTGAGAGTGATGTGGGAATACTTTGTGAAAATGAGGCCCAATTTCCTCAAACTGAACAGAATCATGACAGAAATACAGGAACAAGGTAATGTGTGTTGTGACACTGTACCCCCATTCTGTGGTCACTTACATATTTTACTGGAAGAGTATTGAGACACCATTCAGTCAAACTAATGACATGAACTTTCCTCAAACAGGCACCAGTCTCGTGACTTCAGTGACCGTTGGCCAGAGTGTACCGGAGGTTCCCAGTTATCTGATTGGTATGTGACGAGGTGAAATTTAAAACAAGTCTGATATAACTAGTTTGACACATTTCCAATTCCATGGTAACTTACAGCAAACTCAAAAGAATGTTTGGAGGGAGGGGAGCAGCTCTTATTGGGTTCTTCAAATATTGCAGCAAATATTGCTCTGGAAAGAACTTTCTCGCAACAAATCAGATATAGCTTCTCACATACCATCGCATAATGGCCTGACTATCTAACGTGGCGTGAGTGTAATTCACGTTGTTTATGCTTTGGTTGGATGGAGCAATTGGTTGCATTCTTTTCTCACAGCCAGTGGATGTAGGGTCAAGCTGAACATCATCACGATTAGTTGACACTCTGGTAATACAATGCAGAGCAGTTGATATCAATCCTATCATTTCCTACGTGTCTGTCCATGTAGACGTTAAGAATCCAATGGCACCAATTCAGATAAGAAGGATGCTTTTCTCCCGGCTACTGTCCAATTATCATTCAATGAATTTGGACAGTCATATGCACGGTGTTTGTGGGATAACGCTGTGCGCAACATACCTGTTGTGTTTGTCCACAAAATACAGTTGTTACACAATATATGGAATCTTGTGACACAGGTTGGGATGTCCACCTTTCTTTCATTGCCTTGGGACACCGGCCTGACGTGAATATCCAAGTGTAGTTTAAGCGCTATTGATGATGACGCCTTCAAAGGCCCTGTTAATCCTCAATAATGCAAAATAATTCCTGTATATACGTGACGAATATTTAATGTTCTGCATCAAGCCACTCAGCGACTGCACAAGGAGACGTTACAGAAACAATGTGAGAAAATGGAAGTAAACACCATCCTGATGAAGGAGAAAGTGAAGAAGTTTCAGCTGGTCGATCGCTACACGGAGTTAACAATCATTTCTGATCTCCGTCACCGGAAACTGGTAGAACATGAGCTGCTGGCGAGAGGCAGATACCACGAGGAATGGAGACAGAAGCAACTCCGGGGAGAGCTGGAAAAAATCAGAACTGATAAACTGTTCAACAGCAGCTTTTCTGGTGGACGATTAATTTCCAGAATGAAACAATTCTACGAGGGAACTGGACTCTCAGGGACTTCCGCAGTAGTGAGTGGAGTGGCCGGGATTGGAAAAACAACCCTGGTGCAAAAGATTGTCCATGACTGGGCCACAGGCAAAATCTATCCTCACTTTCACTTTCTCTTTGTTTTTAAATTCCGGGACCTAAACACCATTAACGACAGAATAACCCTGAGCCATCTGATCGTGGATCAGTATCCTTACCTCAGGGAAGTTCTGGACGAGCTGTGGAAACACCCAGAGACATTGCTCTTTATATTTGATGGTTTGGATGAACACAAGTCAAAGATTGATTTCGCTGACGATCAGGATTACAAAGGGTCTCAGCGCATCTGCACAGACCCTGATGTTCACTGTAATGTATCTGCCATTGTGTATAGTTTAACACAGAAGAAGCTGCTGCCTGGATGCTCAGTGCTGGTGACCAGCCGCCCCACTGCAATACAGTTACTGGCAAAGGCTCAGGTCAGTGTCTGGGCTGAAATCCTGGGATTTGTGGGTGAAGAGAGAAAACAATATTTCTACAAGTTCTTTGAAGATCAGACGGTGGCGGCGGCTGTTTACAGGCACGTGGAGGAGAACGAGCTCCTGTTCACCATGTGCTACAACCCGTCCTACTGCTGGATCCTCGCTCTGTCTCTGGGACCCTTCTTTACAGGCAAACACAGCCACAAACAGCAAGTTCCCAAGACAATCACACAGCTCTTCTCCTATTATATTTACAACATTCTAACACATCACAGTGTAAAGACACAAAGCCCCCGTGATGTGATGCTGAAGATTGGTGAGATGGCCTTCACTGGAGTCTCCCAGAGAAACATTGTCTTTAATAATGAAGATCTGATCAAATCTAACCTCCAGCCTTCCCAGTTCCTCTCTGGATTCCTCTTGGAGCTTGTGGAGAGAGAGTGTTCAGAGCACAGTATGGTGTACACATTCCCTCACCTCACTGTCCAGGAGTTTGTGGCCGCACTCGCTCCGTTCTTGTCTGCAGATCGGAGAACCATCAGGCGATGTCTGGATTGTGCTGAGAAGGAGAAGGATGGTCGGTTTGAGATACTTCTGCGCTTTGTTGCTGGTCTCACCTCCACAGGGGCAGCTCACCCACTGGAGAAGTTTCTGGGGCAATTTGTCAAACAGACAACATGTGCGGTGATCGATTGGCTGCAGGAGAAAGTTGCAACTCACGTGAGAGACACAGACACCGTCACTGGGAAAAGGAAGCTGCTAAACACACTTCACTACCTGTTTGAGTCTCAGAATCAAGCCCTGGCTCAGCGCACACTGGGCTCTGTACAATCACTGACAATGGGTGGTTCCTCTAAAGAGAAAGCATTGAGACTGACACCGATAGACTGTGTTGTGCTGTCTCAGGCCATTGCACTGTGTGACACAATAAAACTGCTGGATCTGAGTTACTGCCACATTCAGGGTGAGGGCCTCCAGCGTCTGGCTCCTGTTCTGCTCAAGTGTCAGGAGTTGAAGTAAGTTACCTCTGTTTGTATCTCTCACTGTGTCACACACAAGGGGTGAGGAGACCCCAGGATGCTCTCTCTGCTCTGTGGAAGGTCACAGGTAGACTGTGGCCTAGTCGCATGGGCAGGAGGAGACTTGGCTTTTTAGCGTGGGGAGTGAGGGATGTGGGGCCTGAGATATTGGAAATAGAGGAGGAGAGAGGCCTCGAGTTGGCAGGAGTGGGTGGCCAACCCAGGGACCTGCAACACTGGGGGGCGAGAGAGGGAGGGATTTGTGTTCAGCAATGTTATCTCTCGCTCGGTCTTCACCCTCTGCTCTGCGGCACTGACCTGCGCCATGTTCCCCGCCCTCCCCGCTTCACCATCGACTGTCTTGCTTTGATCTTCTCAAAAACACCTTACAACGATACGGCGCCCTCCACGCCGGAGGGCATCTCAGAATGCTTCACAATATCGGCTACCGGGACCGAGCAAGGGGGAGGTGGGTGAGGCGAAGACGGTGACCGAAAGTGCGTTCGAAAAGAAAGGTGTTTAGACGATACCTGTAGATCAGACGGGAAGCAACGAGGAGAAAGGAGTGAGTTAAGGGAGTTCCAGAGCCGAGGGGAGTAGTGGCTGAAGGCATGATGGTCGATGGTTAGCGGGTAGGCGGGCGACATGGAGGCGTCCGGATCTGGTCTAACGAAGGGATCGGGTACTTCTTTGAGGAGGTCAGAGAGGTAGAGGGGGGTGCAGCGGTGTGGAGAGATGTGAAAACAAGAGTTGAGGATCTTGAAGTTGATGCTCTCTGGGACAAGGAGTCAGTGCATTCTGGCAAGGACTGGGGTAATCCGGGAGGGAAGTTTGGGGAGGGAGAGAATATGGGCGGCAGAATTGTGGATAACCTGGGACAGCCCCCACCCTGCAGAACTCCATCCTGGAGCCTCTCTCCCTCCATTACCCTATTCAAATCCCATCATAAAACCATCCTCTTCAGTAACCCTCCCACCCTAATCACTTTCGTTCCGTGTCTCTCAAATTCCAATTCCCTCACTCAGTCACTCAGTCACTCAGTCAGTCACTCAGTCAGTCAGTCACTCAGTCACTCAGTCACTCACTCACGCACACACTCACTCACTCACTCACTCATCTAATTAATTCCTTTCTATTTTCCTTCCTTCCTTCCTTCCTTCCTTCCTTCCTTCCTTCCTTCCTTCCTTCCTTCCTTCCTTCCTTCCTTCCTTCCTTCCTTCCTTCCTTCCTTCCTTCCTTCCTTCCTTCCTTCCTGCCTGCCTGCCTGCCTGCCTGCCTGCCTGCCTGCCTGCCTGCCTGCCTGCCTTCCTTCCTTTCTTCCCTCCCACCTTCCTTCCTTCCTTCCTTCCTTCCCTCCCACCTTCCTTCCTTCCTTCCCTCCCACCTTCCTTCCTTCCTTCCTACCTTCCTTCCCTCCCACCTTCCTTCCTTCCTTCCCTCCCACCTTCCTTCCTTCCTTCCTTCCTTCCCTCCCACCTTCCTACCTTCCTTCCTTCCATTCCTCCCACCTTCCTTCCTTCCTTCCTTCCTTCCTGCCCTCCCACCTTCCTTCCTTCCTTCCTTCCTTCCTTCCTTCCCTCCCACCTTCCTTCCTTCCTTCCTTCCCGATGTGAAAGGCGCTATCCAAGTGTAATACTGTTGTTGTTGTTGTCCCACCATCAGAGTCGTGCTTTAAGCCGCTACGGCCCCAAACTCTATCACTCCCTCACTTGCCCCTCCTTGCCCCACCTCTCACCCTGTTCAATTCCCAATTGAAAAACCGTTGTCTTGATCAGTGAACACGGCTCCTGCTCCCCCCGCCTCCAATCCTCCCCAACACCAGGTCGCAGTCAGTCTCTGCCGCTGTTAATCTCTCAGTGGCTGCGCTGTGTGGAGGGAGCTATAGACCTGCCAGCTGTTGTCGTTGTTGTCCCTGTAAAACTCTTAGCCACAGCCCCACACGTCTCTCATATAATATCATCTGTTTTATGGATCACCCAGGACTTAGTAACGATGTGTGTGTGTGTACGTTCAGGTGTCTGGCCCTGGCCCCAGCTCCTGTATATAGATGTCAATGTGTATTGTATTGTTACACTATATTCACTGTGTCTCTGCCTCTGTGTCCAGGCTGCAGGGCAATAATCTGGGAGATTCTGGAGTGAAGTCACTGTGTGAGGCTCTGAGGAACCCGGAGTGTAAAATACAGACACTGGGGTAAGTAACAGACTGTGTGAGAATATAATATCCCGAGTGTGAATTCCCCCGATATCTCAGTGTGTTATTGACACTGGCTGATCAGTTGGTATCAGCTGAATATTGTGTCAGGAATCAGTGTGACAGTGTGAGGCCATCAGCCATCTCAGTGATCACACACTGAACATGGATTAGCAAGGAATCTGCTCCCTCCCTCCCTCCCTCGCTCGCTCCCTCGCTCCCTCGCTCCCTCGCTCCCTCCCTCCCTCACTCACTCACTCCCTTCCTTACTTCGTCCCTACCGCGCTCCCTCCCTCAGGTCACTCTCTCTCTCCCTCCTTCCCATCATCCCTCCCTCCGACCCACTCTCCCTCCCTCCCTCCCTCCGTCCCTCCATCCCTCCTTTACAACCTCCCTACCACCTTCCTTCCTCGCTGCCTCCCCCCTGTTGCACTCAATCACTCACTCTCTCCCTGCCCCCTCCCACCCACTGACTCTTGTTCCCTTCTTCCCTCCTGCCTTCCTTCCGTCAGTCAGTCCGTCCGTCCTTCCCTCCCACCCTCCATCTCTCCCCCGCACGCTTGCTCCCTCCATGCCTCCCTCACTCCCTCCCACCCACACACCATCCCTCCCTCTCTCAATCACTCTCTTCCTCAATCCCCCTCTCCCGCCCTTCTTCCCTCCCTCCCTCACTCACTCACTCACTCAATCACTCACTCCCTTCCTTATTTCGTCCATAGCGCCCTCCGTCCCTCAGCTCACTCCATCCCTCCCTCCCTCCCTCCCTCAATCCCTCTCTTCCTCAATCCCCCTCTCCCGCCCTTCTTCCCTACCCCTATCTCTCTCTCCCTCCCTCCCTCCCTCAGTCGCTCGCTCGCTCACTCACACACGCACTCACTCACTCACTCCCTTCCTTACTTCATCCCTACCGCCCTCCGTCCCTCAGCTCACTCCCTCCCTCCCTCCCTTAAATGCTCCCTCCCACCCTCCCTCCTCGCTGCCTCGCTCCCTCCTGCACTCACTCACCCACTCCCTCTCTGCACCCTCCATCCCACCCACCCACACACTCTTATTCCCTCCTTCCTTCCGTCCTTCCTTCCGTCAGTCAGTCAGTCAGTCCATCCTTCCGTCCGTCCTTCCCTTCAACCCTCCATCTCTCCTGCGCTCGCTTGCTCCCTCCGTGCCTCACTCACTCCCTCCCACTCACACACTCTCCCTCGCTCCCTCCCTCCCTCAATCCCTCTCTTCCCCAATTCCCCTCTCCCTCCCTTCTTCCCTCCCTCTCTCTTTTCCTGCATCCCTCCCTCCCTCACTCACTCACTCCCTCCCTTCCCTTCTTCGTCCCTACCGCACTCCCTCCCTCCCTCAGCTCACTCACTCCCTCCCACCCGCCCTCCTTCCAACCCTCCCTCCCTCCCGCTCTCTCTCCCTCCCTCCCTTACATCCTCCCTCCCACCCTCCCTACTCGCTGCCTCCCTCATTCCTGCACTCACTCACTCACTCACTCATTCACTCACTCACTCACTCACCCCCTCCCTGCCCCCTCACTCCCTCCCACCCACACACTCTTATTCCCTCCTTCCCTCCTTCATTCCTTCCGTCAGTCAGTCCGTTCGTCCTTCCCTCCCACCCCCCATCTATCCCGCGCTCGCCTGCTCCCTCTGTGCCTCCCTCACTCCCTCCCTCCCACACACCATCCCTCCCTCGCTCCCTCCCTCAATCCCTCTCTTCCTCAATCCCCCTCTCCCGCCCTTCTTCCTTCCCTCTCTACCTTCCTGCATGCTTACAACCCTCCCTCCCTTCCTCCTTCTCTCCGACCCTCCATGCCTCCCACCTTCTATTCCTCCGTGCCCCCTCCCTCCGTGCATCCCTCCCATCCCCACCTCCCGGCCTCCCTTCCTCTATTCTACCGCCAATCTCCGTTTCTCTTATCTACCTTTCCCGCCCCTCCCTGCCACCCTCACTGCATCTCTGACCGCCTGACTTACCCTTTCTCTCCCCTTCTCTCTTTGTATGCTTCCAGTTTACGCCCACCTCACTATGCTCCCATTTTCTACCCTTCTAACTTAATGTCTACCCTATTCCTTCACGAATCCCTCATCTTGCCACTTCCCTATGACTTTCTCGCTCGCTCGCTCTATCCCGCGTTTTTCCCATTCTCTCTCTCGCCCTTACCCCCAACCCTCTCCACCCTCTCTCCCCTATTCCCACTGAAATGGTTCTTTTTAAACAGTGATTACGGTTCCTGCTGCCCCCCACACCCTCCCCACTCAGCAACCCTCACCCCGGCAGGTTGGAGTCAGGCTCTGTCACTGTTATCTCTGCTGCTCGTTTCCATACCCACGTCAACTTCTCCGACCCCATCACTCCCAACCTCACCCGCCTCCATTGGCTCCTCGTTCCCCAGAGCATTGGATGCAAGATTTCTTCCTCACCTTCCCCCCCACCCCTCCAACCCACAGACACTTCTCCGACCTTCTGTGACTATAATATAAGAGATATAAATGTCAGTGTTTGTCTGAAACAACCAGAATTTAGTAATGATATGTATGTGTGTGTACGTTCAGGTGTCTGGCCCTGGCCCTAGCTCCTATATACAAATGTCAATGTGTATTGTATTGTTACACTAGATTCACTGTGTCTCTGTCTCGTTGTCTAGGCTGGGGGCCAATAATCTGGGAGATTCTGGAATGAAGTCACTGTGTGAGGCTCTGAGGAACCCGGAGTGCGAAATACAGACACTGGGGTAAGTAACAGACTGTGTGACCATATAATATCCTGATTGTGAATTCACCCAATATCTCAGTGTGTTATTGACACTGGCTGATCAATTGGTACTCTCTTCAACTCTCCCGAGTTGGCTCCCTCCTAAAGTTCCCTCCCACAGCTCCCTCCCTCCCACACACCCTCCCTACCTCACGTCTGCAATTACGCACTCACTCACTCACCGAGCACTCTCCCTTTCCCTCCCTCCCTCCCTTTCCCACCCTCCCTCCCTGCCTGCCTCCCACCCACCTCCCTCTCTGCTCCTGCTCACTCCCTCCCATTCTCTCCCTATCTCACACTCTCTCCCAGCCCCCTCACACACTCACTCCCACAGGTCCCTCCCTCTCTCACTCCCAGCTCACATCACAACTCCCTGCTTCCCCCATCTCCCTCCCTCCCCATTTCTCTCCCGCTATCACCGACCCAGCTGAATCTCCATCCCCTGTTTTCTCACTACTCCAGCTCTCTGCTTCATATTCTCTCGCACCTCCTACTCTCTGTCACCTGTTCACTCCCTACCTTTCTCCCTCACTCTCCCCCTTCCTCCCTCACTCTCCACCTTTCTTCCTAGGCTGGCTCGCTCCGCAATCTGTCACTCCACAGCTATCTCTCTTCCCAGCCCACTTGCGATTCTATCTCTCTCCCTCCTCCAGCTCCCTCCATCCCAAAGTTCCCTCTCTCTCTTCGCCCAGCTCTCTCCCCCCCCCCCCCTCCGCCCTCACCTAGCACCCTCAGTCCCTCAGCTACCTCTGTCCTCCCCTCCCACACAACTATCTCTTCCTAACCCACGTCGCCTCACCTGTATCACTCTCCCTTCCTCCCTCCCCAACTCGCACACTCCCTCACTCTCACAACTCCTTCCCTATCGCATCTCCCTTCATCCCTCCCTTGATCTTATTCCCTCCCTTCGTCGCTCCCGGCCTCACTCCTTCCCTCCCACTCTCTCCATTCCTATCCCTCCCTTCCTCAGCTCCCACCTTCTTCTCCTCTCTCCCTCTCTTCCTCCCTCTCTCTCTTCCTCCCTCCCTCCTTCACTTCCTCCAATTCTCTCTTCCATCCCTTTCTCACTCCCTTTGTCTTCCTCCTTTCACCAGTTTCCGCCTTCTTCCCATTCCTCTCTCTCTATATCCCACAACTACCGCCCTCCGCAGTTCCCTCCCTCCCTCCCTCCTTCCCTCCCTCGCTCCCTCCCTTCCT
Source organism: Hydrolagus colliei (assembly GCA_035084275.1). Lineage (NCBI taxonomy): Eukaryota > Metazoa > Chordata > Chondrichthyes > Chimaeriformes > Chimaeridae > Hydrolagus > Hydrolagus colliei. The sequence goes on along the minus strand of JAYJKW010000093.1, from coordinate 241,431 downwards.
CCCTCCCATTCTCTCCCTCCATCCCATTCCATCACCACCTTCCACACCATCTACCGACTCTACCCCTCACCGTCTCTCCCCCAGCTCCCTCCCTCTCTGCCCCGGCTTCCTCTCTGCCCCGGCTCCCTCCCTCCCCACCCGCCATCGGTCTCCTCTCTACCCCTCCCATCACAATCTATGACAATGTCTGTCCAGCGCCTCGGGATGACATCTTCCCAACCTGTCATGTTGTTGTTGTTGAACCTGTCTTGTCTCTGTGTCTCTGATCTCCAGACTGGACAGTAACAGTCTGACCGATGGCTGCACTGATGATCTGGTCTCCGCTCTCAGTACAAGCCGCTCACTGAGGCAGCTGGGCCTGGGGTCTAACTCCTTCACAGACGCCTCTGTCCCCGCTCTCCGCCGCCTCACACTGACCTGCACCAGCCTGGAGAGGATCTGGTTAGTGTTTGTGTCAGTGTTTAATGTGATAAACACACAGAGAACGGGGCTGGGTATCGGGATGGAGACAGTTTGAGGGGATTTATTGATTGATTAACCTGCGAGTGAAGAGTTTCCAGTTTATATTGTGATCAGATGGTTATTTGCTGTTTAATGTGTTTCAGGCTGACGAGGAATCAGTTCAGTTCAGAAGGACAGAGACAGCTGAGGTCACTGGGAGCATCCAGAGCTGGGCTGGCAGTGATAGTGTGATAGTGAATGAGGCAGTGACTGTCCACACAGTGTGTGATATGTAAAACATTCTGTACACTGTAGTGACTGGTTATTAAAGATGTCATTCCTGATCCCTCTCCCATCAGCCTGTCCAATGTGTGTGAGTGTGCAGGGCCGTACGCAATATGTTTAATGGGGGGGTGCGAATTGCTAGTGATGGGACCAACAATGGCCGGGGGCTTGCGGGCTGCCCCCCCGAAGCCCCCTCGAGGCTCCGACGTTTTACACAGTTTGAGGTCTTATTTAATCGGTTCAGAAGATCCAATATGAAGGTAAATGTTTCATGCCCTTGGTGTTTAAGAGCATCAGTATTTATTCAGTGTTTTTATTTTCCCCGGTAGTCCGTGTCTAAATGTTTTGAGAAGGTCGAATGTGTTCACCGATAAAAGCAAACACGATTGTTGAGTCGATGATGTACGGAATGTGAACGATAAAGTAAATTACAATCCAATTAAAACAGTACAATGACGAATGCTTGATAAATGTATACGTATAAGAGAAAATGATCATAAACTACGGATTGACAGTAATTAATAAGTTGTTCTGCATTGTTATCCTAAGACTAAATTTATTTCGGACTGTAATGAACAATAATGTAAGAATAAAGTATGAATTATGTGCTCAGATATTCCAGTAAAGCAAATTTTAGAAAAGACAGGAAAATATACAGAAACTGAAAATCAGTGTAAAACAGTTAATTCACACGTGTTACAAGCCTGTTATCAGCATTATCCTGAAAATATCGTTGAACTGTGACCAATAGTGTAGTTAGTATTTTGTATTTATTTATTTAGAATCAAAATTAAAGGAAGTGACCCATCAAGCAATACTGATCTGACGAAAAAATACTTGAAAAAATCAGGAGGGGAAATTAATTCTTTAATAGCGTTCCATATTCGAGACGCCTTGGTCGTTTTGAAGCGAATACGTCAACCACTCTACCAATATCAATTTCCATATTATAATGAATGTGCATTAACGCGAGGGCTGAAAGTCGCTCCTATATGGAGCAGAATGCTGGACACTTAGGCAAACCTTGACCAAGAGAATGGGTGACTCATGAGGTATATACCAGGCTTCTAAGAGACGCCCTGAACGTTTACTGGCGACAGCATCTGACAAATAGTGAGCTATATGGTGCACTACCACACTGGTATCACAGACATTACTGCAGAGGAGTCTTAGGTTTAGCGGACATAGCTGGAGAAGCCGGGAGGAAACTGTCCATAGTGCTACCATCCTATGGGAACCATTGACGGTCACAGAACACGAGGTAGACCGACCCTAACCTACATCGATGCTCTGGAGCGCGATTGGGGTATTGGCAGGCGGGAGTTGTCAGGCTGCATGGAGAGAAGGGATCAGTGGAGAAGTGTGGTTGTCAATGCCCGAGTTCGCTCGATCAGATGACGGTGAAACTATTTTTATGCAAAATTCGTGCGACATTGATGTTTTTTCACTCTGGGTACAAAACTGAAGGTGAAATAAAGTAGCACTGATTATCTTTGTGGTCATTTTTTTTGCAAGCCAGTGGACGTCTCTAAAAGCAATTTTTAATTACAGGAATACCTTTTTAATAATATAAATCAAATGTGATAATCAAGACAAAACAAGAAACATGATATTTCAGAAACACGCCTATCAAAACTTAAGTCATTTTTACTTACATTTATCAGATTAAAATACGATTTCAGCTTCCACAAAGTGGTGCTACCTTTTTATGTAGTGACTGTATACGGGATGATTTCCGATTGACACACCACGTGGAATAGGCGCTAAAGCATAGGCCTACGTCCATGAGTATTTTTTTAAAAGATAGGCATTCCCGTCCAGACACATATAACTTTTTTGTTGGGTTCTCAAAAGCTTTAATTTCTCAGAAGCTTGTAAATATGTTGTTATTGTTTGCTAGCATTACAGTCACACCTCTCAAAACTTGAACAATTTTTACTTATGGTGATCAGATGAAAAGATGATTTAACTTCCAGTAGTGGTGCTGCCCCTTGTGGCTGTTTACGGGATGATTTCCAAACGAGGATTGATTTGAGACTTGGCGCGCGCCTATGTTTATCCAATCACGAGTCACAGACTCGCCGCGTCATTGACTGGTCTATCGACGCAGTATGTTTTGGGGAGACGCCGATTCTGGTGTGCGACTCGATAATTTTATATTAATACTAAATCATTCAAAGATGTGTGTTTATAATTTATACATAGTTTTGAAGAACTGATTGTTACTCAAATGTTCAATAAATTTACTTGGTATTTAAATTTGATAAAAAATACAATTCTCTACCCCGGAAAATGTGGACCTTTTATAATTTGGGGGGGTGCGTACGCACCCGTCGCACCCCCCCTGCGTACGGGCTTGCAGTGTGTGTTTGAGGGAGTATGTGTGTGTGGGAGAGAGTGTGTGAAGGAGACTGAGAGAGAATGTGAGAGAGAATGCATCAAACACAGTGAGAGAGAGTGTGTATGAGAGAGTGCGTGAGAGACAGTGAGAGGGAGTGTGAGAGAAATTGTGTGAAGTAGATTGTGGGAGATTGTGAACGAGAGGGAGACAGAATGCGAGTGAGACTGTGAGAGGTTGTGAGGGAGAGTGTGTGAGAGACAGGGAGAGTGTGAGAGACAGAGAGAGTGTGAGAGACAACGAGAGTGTGAGACAGAGTGTGTGTGAGAGAATGAGACAATCTGTGTGAGAGTGTATGATAATGTATGAGACAATGTGTGAGAGTCTCTGTGAGCGTGTGTGTGGGAAAGAGTGTGTGGGAGAGTGTGAGTGAGTGAGAGTGCGTGTGTGAGAGTGAGTGTGTGAGACAGTGAGAGAGAGAATTTGTGCAAGATTGTGGGAGTAAATCTTTGAGAGTGTGAGAGTATGAGTGTGTGTGGGAGAGTGTGAGTGGCAGAGAGTTTGTGTAAGAGAGTGAGAGATTGTGTTAGAGAGTGTAAGAGAGCGTAAGAGGGAGGCAGTGAGTGTGGGAGAGTGTGGGAGAGAGAGCGTGTGTAAGAGAGTGAGAGAGACTGTGTGAGAATGTGTGAGAGCGCGTGAAATAGTATAAGAGAAAGACAGTGAGAGAGAGTTTGAAAGAGAGAATTAGAGTGAGAGGGAAATGTGTGAGAGTAAATACGTGAGAGTGTGTGGGAGAGTGAGTGAATGTAATTCTCTCTCTCTCTCCCTCTCTCCCTCCCTCAATCTCTCGCTGTCTGTTTATAATAATCATGGCATTTGACCCAGCGCCCACAAATATAGTGAATTTTCCTACTTGGCTTCCCCCTTACCCGACCTCTCCCATCCTGCTCTTGTCCCCACCTAACTGTACAGCGCCTTAGGACGTCCTAAATTTCCTTACTCCATGCGCACACACATGAGTGCCCATGTGTGTCCGCATGGAGTAAGGAAATTTGCCCAATATTTTGTCCTGTCCTTTGCTGACTAGGAAGCGAACCCAGGTCTCTCCCTCACTAGCGAGACAAGTGGTTTAACCATTGAGCTACAGGACTGACCGCTGTGCGTCACCCATTGAGAGAGTGTGTGCAGCTCAGTGGTTAGAGCCCTCGCCTTGCAAGTGAGAGGAAACTAGTCTGATTCCTGGTCGAGACAGGACAGGATGAAACCTTAGGCGAGTTTCCTTACTACACACACAAAAACAAAGACACACACGCACACAGAGAGAGAGAGAGACACACACAGAGACACACACACCTCTGTTTACCAGCAGTAAGGAGGAAACCGCTTGTTGTTCGATTAGCGGATCACTAGCCCCCCCCCCCCCCCCCCCCCACCCTCCCTCCCGCTCCTCCGTGGGTAATAATACCTTCAAAATAATAATATTTTTGTTCACTCAATCCACGACTGTTGGTTGAATGTCTCTCTGTGCGATTAATTGGCTGCCACTTATCGCCCACAAAACACACAATCACTACACTTTACAGTGTGTCCTGTGACGCGCTTTGAGACATCTTTCAAACTTGCAAAATGACAGGATGATGAAAAGACTAAATAGTTATTTATTGTTCATAATTAATACTAACATTGATGCGTACAATAGTTTATAGTGAAGATTTATTAATAAAAATGACTATTAATGATATGTATTAATTGATTAATTATGAAGTATTCCTGATAATTATTATCACTCACCAATCACCGACTTAATGGGTAGAATGATGTGAAGTTTCTTCTCTGGAGCCGGTGTCTAGCTGAGAGTCGCTTTCTGTGTCTGTCTCTTTCTGGTTTTTTTTCTGTGTCTGTCTGTGTCTGCGTGTCTCTCTCATACAGCACTTATACTGTCTCTCCCTCTCTGATTCTGGTAAAACTCTCTCTGCTGATGTGTCCTGCTTCCCAATTGTCACTTTCCGAATATCTTGGGTAATGTCACAACTCTGGCTCTCCCCTTCCCTCCCTCCCTCCCTCCCTCCCTCCACCACAGCTATACTGTGTAAAGAGATACAGTAAAGCTCCCTCTACACTGTGCGTCCATCCGCACACCCAGGTTAGCGTTAGAGACACAGTAAAGCTCCCTCTACACTATGCCTCCGTCTACACTCAAAAGTCAGAGTTAGAGCCACGGTAAAGCTCTATCTATACTGTACGTGCACATTCCCAGGTCAGGATTAGAGACACAGTAAAGGCTCCCCCTACACTTTGCTTCCGTCCACACTCCCAGGTAGGGTTAGAGACACAGTAAAGCTCCCTCTACACCGTGCCTCCTTTTATATTCCCAGATCAGGGTTAGAGACACAGTAAAGCTCCCTCAACACTGTGCCTCCGTCCAACTCGCACAACTAACAGGAGATGAGAGGCTCTTATTCCAGTTACAATTTGGTATTCTATGGGGGTAAACAGTTAAACATCTGAAGCGATGGCAAGGTTGTTTTAGAAACCGGTTTCCCCGGAGGATTTGGTGGGACTTGCCTGTTGCATGCAAACTGCCTTGAAATTTGCCTACAACAACAACAACAACAACAATTTACATTTATATAGCGCCTTAACTATACAGCCAATACCAAGTAGATTCAATGCTGTGACATATTCCCCACTGAGCCCCTGTTAGCCGTGGGTGTTAAAGCTGTAATGTGTTGAGTGGTCCAAGGTGGATCAACAGCAGAAACAGGAGAAAGCTTTACAAGCACTTGTTACCAACATTGTCAATATTGCCAATCTGTGCCTTACAATCTCTGGGATTCGGTAACATGGGGATATCCCCCAGAGAGGGGGTGAGAGATGGGATAGAGCATAATAAAAAAAATAATCTATCCATTTGATACAGCGCTTTTGACATCTGATCGACATCTTACAGCGCATCATAAAATAAACTGTAAAGTGAATTGAAGGTGTATTTGTGGGGGAAGCGTGGCAGTCAATTGCACACAGTCATGTCCGGACAAGCAATCGTGGATTGAAATGAACAATTATTTATTAGTGTGGGATATTTGTATTTGATAGCCTCTTCCTCTTTACATATTTGTAAAAGCTCTTGCAGTCTGTCCTTATATTCCTCGCTAGTATGCCCTCATATTAAATTTTCTCCCTCTTAATCAATGTTAGGCTCCACTTTGTTGATCCCTAAAGCTCTACCAATTCTCTGGTTTACTGCTTATCTTAGCTGTTTTATAGTTTTCTCATTTATCTTTACACGTTCCCTAACTGCACTAGTTAGCCACAGTTGGACGAACTATACCGTGGCATTCTTATTTCTCTAAGGAAAACAGAGGTTATATAAAGGTTGGCAGCAGGATAACGGATCAGACAGGTAGGCGGGGAACTATGGAAGGCCTCGAGAACTCGATTTACAAGCGTGACACCTGTGCGTGTATCCAGGCAGGTCAGCGCGAAAATTTGGCCAAGTTTGCTTACTCCACATGCCTAATAATAATCCGTCCAATAAAAATAAGGCTAATAAAGTTGGTCATTTGCATCCATGTTTGTTTGTGGAACACTGCTATGTGCAACTGGCAGCCGCATTTCGTGCACAAATGTACAGTCAATTCACTTATCAGTATATTCTGTGAAGCGCATTGTGACATCGATAATATATGAATGCGCTATATCAAAAGCAAAGACTTTAATGTGTTAAAAACAAAAATGTGCTATTTGTTCTGTAGCTGAATCTTCCTTCGGTAAAGTAGAAGAGAAGCGTGGATATGAGCAATTTAACCAGAGCCAGACACAGTAGTAGCCTCAGTAGCAAGTTTTTCTCAGCCAATCCTTACTTGAACCTGTTACCAGAGAAGATGAGGCATTGACAACATTTGGATGCTGCAGAGGATTTGGTGGCGCTTGCCTGCTCTATGCATACCATCTCGAAATTTGCCTATAAACGATACAGCCTCTACAAAGCAGATCCTTTGTATCTGCTTTGTAGAGGCTGTATCGTTTATAGGCAAATTTCGAGATGGTATCTTTCCCACTGAACTCCTGGCAATGGGTGGGCAGCGGGGAGTAACTAGATCAGAGAGTTATAGTACGGAGGGTCAGCAAGTGATTGGAAATCTTAAAAGCATCTCAGAGGAGTTGGTTTGCTGGTGTGTGTTGGAACAGTTATCACATTGGGATGATACAGCTGTTTCACACTTATATAGATATCATTGCCAACTGTGATAACAACAACAACTTTGATTTATATATTGCGTCCTGCAGAGCTCACATCACTGAACTCCTCGTTGACCATGACTTCGGCCAAGCTAATGATAATGCTAACATCTGAACTCCCTAAATCCAACTCCACCTCCAAATAAACCATTCTCTCATGGCCTAATTTCATACGCTTCACAATACAGTAATTTTGGGTGTGCACTTGGCAAGAACGACAACAACAGAATTATATTTCTGGATGGCCTTTCACGCTGGGAGGACGTCCCGAGTGGCTGAACAGTTAGATTGGGACCCGAAAGGGACGGGTGGGGAGTGTCAGCGTTTGTGCAGGGCGAAGGACAGTAGGGAAAGGTGGAGAGTTAGGAGGGCAGCAGAAGGCACGGTGGAAGAGGGTGGTCTTCAGACCGGCCTTTAAGGAGGCAAGGGAGAACGCGAGGCTAAGGGACAAGCGTTCTGCTGGATATCCACCTTGGACCACAACCCGTTACAGCTCTAACTCCCAGGGCTAACAGCAGTTGAGAGGGCCTTTTCCAGTTATAGTTTTGTGTTCCACGGTGGTAAACAGTTAACATTTCCAGCGATGGCAAGATTGTTTTTGAACATACGGTTCCCCAGGGAATGATGCATTAACGTGTAAAAGCGAAACAAAAAGATTAAATAAATGATATTTCTTGATTGGAACAAGTAGCAGGGAACCGTGGACATTACCAGTTCGGCCGCAACACAGGAGAAGCCTCATAAGTAAGTTTGTCCTCAGCCTAACCACACGTGACATGTCATCAGAGAATGTGAGACATTGACAGCACTTGGATATTTGCAGAGGATTTGTGGCGCTTGCCTGCTCTATGCAAACTGCCTTGAAATTGCCTATGACATATACAGCCACTACAAAAGTAGATACAATCCTGTGACATCTTTCCCACTCAACCCCAGTTAGCTGCGTGGGTTAGAGCTGTAATGGGTTTTGTGTTCCAAGGTGGATACGCAGCAGAAACGTTGTCAATCACTGATTTCAATGGCACCATATGTCAAACTCCATTAGTTATCCTGACACTGCATTCACCTAATATTGCCTCTTCCCAATCTGTGCCGAACTGTCTCTGGTACAGGGTAAGACGTGTATATCCCCCCAGAGAGAGTGAGAGAGACGGGAGGGAGAGTAATAATAATAATAATAATAACAATAATAATAACAATAATGTTAATCCTTGCATTTAATGTGAAACAAGTTGACTGTATAAACGTGGGAGAAACGTGTCAGCCAATTCCGAACCGCAGTGCCCACAAACAGTCGTTGATTTGTACTAGTTTTTTTTGAGGGATTATGATTAAAAGTTTGGAGTAAGGAAACTTGCTCAAGGTTTCGCCCTGCCTGGAATTGAATCTATGTAACTTACGTGTGAGGCGAGTGCTCTTACCACTGAGCTACAGGACGTAATTTTGTTAATTGTTTAAAACTGTCCACAAATGAACTACTAAGTGGGTTCCTACTGACAGTTGGTAAACAAGAACAGCAACAACAACTAAATTAATTTCTTAGCGTCTTTCGCATCAAGAGGACATCCCCAGATAGCTGGACAGTCATTGTTACACCTGCATTTAAAACAAACCCATACCTAGTTTACCTCCATCATGGAATACGTGTGTTAGCAGCTTGCACAAAGTGTAAATGGATATTTAATCATCGTTTTCAGTTCCTCTCTAAACCTGCTTTGAGTCACTGCATAGATGCATGTGTTTGTGCAGGAACTGAGTAGTTGTAGCATAAATCCAATCTGCTGGATTGTATGGCGAGAGCTGGTGTCTTTCTTTTGATAATAGTAGTTAGAAATTGGCCAGTTTAGTACGTACACAACGCTCGTCATCCATAAAAGTACAAAACTGGCCGATATGGCGAAGAGCAAAATGATGGATTTTTTTCGTTTCTCCATCTCTGGATCTTTCTGGTCCTCGAAACTGTTCTCACCCCGGATTCTCTTGCGGGCCCTGCTGGCTATTAGAATGTGTCTGACGGTCAGGGCGTTGATGAACACAATCAAAACGGAAACAGCTAAAGGGATTAGCACTCGGTTCATCCAAGTAAATATTCTCCATGTTGCTAAAGTATAATAGCTGGATTTTGCTATGCAGTACAATGGCTTATTATTGACGACCGCAAGGGGAATAAAAATAAAGTACCAGGGAATGCTTTGCACAGCGCTGAACAGACAGATTATCGTGATGACCAAAGCGGCCATTTTCACAGAGCAATAATTCATTTTCATTTTCTGAGAACAAATGGCTACTTATCGATCCAAAGTAAATGCAACCGTTAAGCACACAGAACACGTTGTGGTGGATGTCAGTTGCACAAGTCTCAGACTGCACACAGGAGTAAAGAATAAGAAACTAAAAGGGAAATAAAAAATATTAATCCTACTCAGTATAACATCAGTGATGATAACCATCAGATCGGCAGCTGCCATGGCGATCAGGTAAAGAGTTACACCTTTGGAGAGTCCGCACTTTCCCCGGGAGAGAATTAGAATTGCCATCATATTCACTGAAACAAATAAAGAGAAAAGACTTTTCAAATTAATGTCAACGGTTCAGGACAGTTACGCTGACACCGTCTTCAAATACGTACAGTATCGAATAATATATACATTCTGCACCCCAGAGCTTTGCAATAATAAACTGCTGAGTCCTATGGCAACAACTATAACAACAAAATTCCATTTGTGCGACGAATTCCACTTCGGGAAGCCAAAGCTAGGCGATGGACTGTCAAAATCTCGGAACCGAATATCACAGCAAAAATAACTTCGATGTATACAGCGCCCGCCACGACCGATGGCGTCCCAGAGCGCTTCACAATAGTGGATCCCGGGACCGAGCCAGGGGTTGAAAGGTGCCCAAAGGCGCAGTCGAAGAGAACGGTTTTTAGCTATGACCTGAAACTTGGAAGAGAGGAGTCGAGGCGAAGGGAGTGAGGGAGGGAGCTCCAGAAACTTGGGCGTAGTGGCTGAAGGCACGACGGGATTGGGAACTGTAACGGGCGGCGAAGTTGTTTGATCGAAAGCAGGGTTGCAGTGTAAGGCCTTGGGGAAGCTGTTGACGGATGTAAGGAATGGAGGATTTGGAGGTTTTGTTGGACGGAGTTCCCGACGCCTGCAGACGTTTGCATCAGAGCGTCTGAAGGCCCATTCATCGATCGTGGAGCCGACGACGTGAAGCAGGCCGGTGCCCGCTAGGAGGAAGGAGCAGGCAACTTGGTATCGCTAAGGAGATAACACAGATAGAGAATAGTGAGGCCATGCAGGAAATTGAATGTTACAACGGGGAGCTTGAACGGTATCTAATGCACGATGGGAAGCTGAAGATGTCGTGTGGCAGTGGGGGATATGGTGAACGAATGTACGAACGAACAAATGAGCGAATGAGCGAACGAGCGAACGAACGAACGAACGAATGAATGAATGAATCAAGGAGAGAATTAGCATGAAGAGGTGTGATTCAATGATGAAGCTAAGCAATTCTGAAAAGTTGTGGGAAGCCTGAGCACGTCATGGCATGGACTTGGTGGAGAAAGGATAGTTGTGGGAACGACACAGACACCAAGTTTCCAATCTTGCTAAGTGAGATGGAGTGTGGATCCATGGATGTTTTTTCATTAACGATTTGCTAGCTGGAAGCGCTGACAGGCGATAATCGTCATTTACTGACCAACACAACCTTTCGCGCACCTGCCCCATAAATGAGAGGTTTCAGGTTCGATACACTGGCATGGCAAAAACCTTAGGTAAGTGTGTTCACTATACAATTATAACCCCTGAGAGTGAACCCAATGATTGGCAATCAATGCAACAAAAATTATAATAACTTGATGAATAAATACATAACTGCCTGTGGGACACTGCTATGTAGAATTCGCTGATACATTCTGGAATCAAAATAAATGATCATTGCACTTTACACTAAATGATCCGACGCTATAATCGTCATATATATATATAATGTACAGAATATTTTATAATTATTGTTACCCAAATGCTAACGGAAAGAGACACAGTTGTTAAATCAATCAATTGATTGTACTAATATCTATATTTAATCAATAGTTTAAGTAAAATACGACTTAGTTGATTATTTATTCCACAATTTGTTCCATCATGCCTGTAAATAATCGGCCGGAATAAACGTGTCACGACTGTTGGTCTGTTTGATTGATGTATCTTTGGCAAGTGAAACTGCAGTTGTCCTCTACATAATACCGATTTAATACTATGTACCGTATATATCATGATCTTTGACGGTCTACTGAAGCAAATTTAGAAAATTATGGGTTTATGGACGGATCTGGAGAACGTGGATCAGGCTAACTCTTGCTGAACCGAGGCAATTGGCTGAATGGCAACGATTCAGAATGTCACTGAGTTATTTGGGAAGAGAGTGGGCGAGGCGAAGGGAATGAGGAAGAGAGTTCCAGAGCATTTGGGCGTAGTGGTTAAATAGCACGGCCGCCCAGGAAGGAGTGGAGGATTCGGGGGACCTGGAGGGATCCAGACCCACTGTAGCGAAGGCAGCGGGTGCTGATTGGGGGAGAGATGAGATCAGATACGTGGGAGGGGGGGTGGGGTACAGAGAAGTGGAGGGATTTGAAAACAAGGGTGAGGATCCCGAAGTCGATCCTCTCAGAGACAGGGAGTCGATGAAATCTGGCAAGGACTGGGGTAATGTGGGAACGAAGTTTGGTTCGGTTGAGAATGCGGGCGGCAGAGTTTTGAATCAGCTGGATTTGCTGGATTGTGGTGGAGGGGAGACCGGCAAGGAGAACAATGCAATAGTGCAGCGTTGAGGTGACTAAGGCATGTTACATGACTGAATCAAGTTTGTGCATCTTGTGGGAGGAAGTGGTGGCAAGTTCAACTTGGGGAGAGCTTGCATAATGAAAGCAATACATGACAGTAGCAATGCTAATGGTTTGGGCCACTATACCGGTTTGGGCCGGTAGCATCAATATTGTGGTGGAATGGAAAAGATAAAATCGGCAAGTAATGTATTTGTATTCAAAGGTGAGTGGAAATTTGAACTAAATATTGATGCTTTGTACGTGCTCTATGATTGTTGCTGTTTGCAGCAGAAGTGAGGGGGCACTGATGAAAGCCATTCAGGCGAGCAGCGAGAGGGGAGGGAGAAGTTGTATCTGGATACCAACGTTGAGTTCATCAGGCAGAATCTGAAGACAACGATGGAAGGGGAAAATCGGAGGGATAGAAAAAATATTTAGCTACCAGCTACAAGCAGGAGGCGAAAGTCAGTCGAACCTGAGTAGGAAGAATGTATGTCGGAAATTTGGAGAGGTGCCAGAGCTTGAAAGCATTTGTTGAAGAGTTGGTGGAATCTTCAAACCCTTCCTTTCTGGGATACGCATCCAATGTAGCCTGGCGAGGTACAGGGAGTTAGCGTGCCCGTGGAAACTGTCGATGACTGGGGTGATGGGGTATGGTGTTTACTGGTGGTGGTAATAAGGGAGGAAGAGTTTATAATCATTTGGATTTGTGGTTAGTGGAGGTGGATTGATCTGACGAAAGGGCATTAGATTAGTTCAAGGTGGGGGATCACGAGAGATTTGCCTGACTAGTGGTTGACGCACTCGGATTTGGAGGAAAGTGGTTGATGTAAGGGATCAGATTGCTGGGGTGCGTTTTGGGCAAGGACAGCTGAGGGTTCAACCTGATGTCAAGGTTCTGCAGATGTTTTGTAAGTTAAAGCGAAAGACCATGGAGGATGATGAGATGAGAGCTTAAATGGAAAGTATGTAGACAGGAAACATGTATTATTCTGATGAAAGCTACAAGCTAATAAAATAAGGAAATGTGAAACTAGACCCCATTTGTTTTTCCAAAAGAGAAGAAATAACATATCTATGTTGAATTATATATGGTATAAGGAAATGGTAGCACTTACCAGGGACTCCAACTATTGCAAGAATAGGATAGTAAATTAATTCGATATCTAATAGCGTTAAATACCCCATATTTTCTGTTTTGCGTTGGAAAGTGTGTCCTTCGAGTCAGATTCCATCTAGCAAACTGTTGTGACAAATGTTTACCGGGATTTAAATACAATAATGGAAACCTCCAAGGACAAATTCAATCGTACGAACAGTGGTATTATTTCCAATCACTGAACAAACAACTTATCTTGTCGCACACAAAGTGTTTAGTCAATTTAGTTCGCATTATAGTCCGCAAACACTTTGAAACGTGGTTAGGGCCCAGTAACAAATGCGTATATTAATATTATTATTCCATAGAGCTATTAAAATTAGGAACGGAAACTGGAAACTGCACACTGAATGAACCCAATTATTTTACTTCAACACATCAACGCTGAGAAAACCAGAAGCTGTTCAAATGGCAGGGTGTTCTACTTTTAATGAAAATATGTGGATCAATCTGGTGCATAATCGTGCATGGCATTTAGCTGTGTTCAAAGGGCAAATCTTAAATCCAAACAGGATACAAATTTGAACTAAATCATTCAGTTTTCCTGTGTAAGTGAGTAGTTGTAAGTTTCCCTTACCCACCAATCCCGATTAACTACCGGTTTGATCGTTTATTATTATCGTCCTATCCTTCACCAACAAATCATCAAGCTGTTGCTGTTCATCAACGACATTCGGTGTCTTTGTCCAATCGCTCAGAAATCACTTGCCTATTGCGCTTCCACCGTAACAACAGAAAATAGTCCAATTATCAGAGAGTGCGACATTCTTAGATTCACTGCTTGTGCATCTCAACAACCGTCCCTCAGACTGGCTGGTGATCTTGCTCCATAGGAATGCTTGTTATCGATCCTGGTCGACAGTGACATAATCCGAGCTTTTCTAATACTTCTTAGCTTTATTCTCTTCACTATCGAAGTGTATTTTCCATTGTTCAAAGTCAATGGAATTGAAATTCAAGTATATTCATGAACCATTCTTTCATACTTTGCCTTTGTCTTCACAAGAGAAGAGCATGCAGCCAATGCTACAGTACGGGAGGAGAGGGTAGAGGAAATGGATGGTATTAGTATAAACAGAGATGAAATCCTCAAATGGTTAATGGCGCTCAAGGTAGACAAGTCACACTGTCCGGAAGGGATACACCCTAGGTTATTAATGTAAGTATGGGAGCAAATAGCAAAGTCACGGGCTACAATCTTTCAATCTTCCTTGGACGTTGAGTTGGTGCCAGAAGACAGGAAGTTTGCTAGTTTTATTACTCAATTTAAATGTGGCAGTAGGACAAATCTGGGAACTACACGCCATTCAGTCTAAAGTCAGTAGTGGGCAAACTTCTGGAGTCTTTAATCAAGGAGAAGATAGATATTCCTTTAGAAAGTTATAGCCTAATATAGGACAGCCAGCATGGATTTGGTAAAGGCACATATTGCCTTTTCGATGAGGTAACTGAATAGGTGGACGTGGGTAGCGCCGTTGATGTAGTTTACATGGACTATAAAAATACATTTGGCTTAGTTCCACAGTAGGGCTTAGTAGGAAAGTAGAGGCCCGGTGCGTTAAAGGGACCAGGGCGGCATGTATCCATGACTGGCTGCGAGACAGAAAGCAGAGAGATGTGGTGAGCGATAGTTTTACCTAATGGAGGGAAGTATGCAGTGGCGTCCTCCAGGGATCCATTTTGGGAGCACTGCTATTTTTCATCTACATTAATGATCTGGAATTGGGTGTAGGGAGTACATTTTCCAAGTTTGGAGATGATACTAACTGAGGGAGAATAATAACTATTGAGGAGGATAGTACCCATCTGCACGAAGATGTAGATAAGATGGTAAAGTGGGCAGACACACGGCAGATGACGTTTAATGCAGAGAAGTTTAAGGTGATGCATTTTGGGATAATAAACAAGGGGAGGCAATTTAGCCTAGTTAGTAAAAACAATTCCGGTGTGAGGGAACAGAGGTACCAAGGGAATTGTGTTAGTTACTCCTTCAATGTGGCAGGACAGGTGGACAAATACGCTAAGAAGGCATATTGGATACTCGGCTTTATAACTGGCGGTATAGAGTGCAGAGTAGAAGAGAAGAAGTGCTGACGAACCTCCATAAAACTTTGGTTAGCCCTCAGCTGGAGTACTGAGTTCAGTTCTTGTCACCACACTATAGAAATAATGTTAAAGCATTGAAAATGGTACAAAGAAGTTTTACGAGAATGGTACCAGGATTGAGGGACTTCAGTTATGAGGAAACGCTAGATAGGCAAGACTTATTCTCTTTGGAACAGAAAAGTTTGATAAGAGACCTAATAGTGGTTTATAAAATCCTGAGGTGATTCGACGTGGTGAATAAGGAACCGTTTCTACTGGTGGGTGAATCTATGATTGGTGATCGCAGATTTAAAATAGTTTCAAAATGAAGCAGAGAGCAGCTGATGAGAACGTTTTTCATTCAGCGGATTGTTTGAATCTGGATTACATTGCCTAAAAAAGTAGTGGAGTCTGATTCGGTGACAGCGTTTAAAAGAGAATTCGATCTTTATTGAGAAAGAGCAGGTTTGTTAGTTTGTGGTGAGCGAGCTGGGCAGTGGGATCGAATTGCTCTTTTCTAAGAGCGGGCACTGAATAGATGGGCCGAATGGCCTCCTTTTACGCCGTAAAATTCAATGAATCTATGATTCTATTTGTTTATCGGTGTGTGTGACAGAGGCCTTTGTGTGTGCGTATATTTGTGTAACCCACTCCCTGTGTGAGTACGTGTGTGTCACTGTATATTCTGGTGTATCAGATACGCAGACTGTGTTTCAGAGTCCTTTGCGCATGTGTGTCTGAGTGAGTGTACCTCTCTCCCTCTCTCTCTGTGTCTCCATTTCGTATAAACCTCTTTGACTCTTTCAAACTGTTTCTTTTTGGATCTTTTTAATACTGAGGGTCACGTACATACAGAGAGAGACACAGGTACTCCTTACAGTGTGATATACACTCACAGACAAAGACTGACACAAACAGTTCCCTGTGTCTCTGAGACACACAGATATACATTCACAGGAAGACACGCCGGCTTCTGTTTCTCATCATCATAAGTCACTGGGACAGACCACACACACCCTCCCACCCAATCCCAAACATACACAACCAGACCTCACAAACGCATACACACCCACGTCTCCCACTCACCCAACTCACACACACACCCCGTTTATTTCAAGCGATGGCGTCAATAGATAAAGGGAGAGGATGTGAGAGAGTGAGATGCTTCTGCACACTCACAGGGAGAAGATGAGAGAGCGGGATAGACAGAGATAATGTGAGAGAGAATTTGCTGCAGTATGATATACAGAAACACACAGAAAAGTGTGAAATCTTTACCCCCTTCAAACACCCTACACCACAACACAACCATCGACAACCATCCACCAGTTTAAACATAACCACCTCAATCCCCGACACACACAATCATACAAAATAAACACGCACATACACCACACACCATACACATATGCACCCGAACACACCCACCCACCAATTACACTCTGTATCTTTCACACTCACACAGACAAAAATACATACCGAGCCAGGAAGAGAGAGACACGAAGAGTGATATTGAGATACACACAATCTCTCTCTGACGACACACTATAGGAGCTCCTGTGGCTCAGTGGTTAGAGCACTTGTCCTGAAAGCTGGGGAGACTAAGCTGGGGAGACCTTTGTTCGAATCCAGCCAGGTCAGGGCGAAACCTTGGGCAAGTTTCCTTACTCCACATGCCTAATAATAATCCCTCCAAAAAAACCACAATAATAAAATTGGTCATTTCAATCCACGACTGTGTGTGGGACACTACTGTGCGCAATTGGCTGCCGCGATTTGCCCACAAATATATACAGTCAATTCACATTACAGTATATTGTGTGAAGCGCTTTGGGACGTTGATAAGATGCAGAAAGCGCTATATCAAATGCAAGAATTATTATTATTATTATATATTCATCCGAAATTAAACACTGATGCACAGAGAGACAATGAGAGACACAGTCAGTGACAAAGTCCAGAGACGTATATGCACGCATAAGAGATTGTTCTCCTTTCTCGCAATGCCTATATGTGTCTCTCTGTATTACTGAGACACGAACACGCATACAGATTGGCATCCTCTCTATAGTTTCATATACATTCACACAGAAACACTCACGTCTCTGTGCCTGACACATTGTCTCTTGGACACACATATATAAAGTGACACATATACTCAGGCACCTGTGTCTCTGGGAAACACAAACACATTGAGAGAGAGAAGGACATACACTCTGTGCTTGTGACGCACTCACATATGCTCATGTCGTCAGAAATCACAGATTGTACTCTGCATGCACATTCACACAGACACTCTTTCTCTCTCACACACACGTGTACAAAGAAACACTGTAGGCCCCTCTATGTTACTCTGTATCTCGGATGATGATATCAAATGCAAATCCTTGCATTTGATATCGTGCCTCAGCACGTCTTTTGAGACATTACAAAGCTCTTCACAGCAGCTAACATAATGTAAACTTTTGTGAGCAAATTATGGCAGCCAATCTGACTCCATGTGTTGTGTATGAGAGAATGTTTGTATGCGAGTCCACGACTGTGTATGAATGTGTCCATGTGAGTCCATTTATCTAGATAGTGGAGCTGGGTTAGATTCTGGATATGTCAGGGTGAAAGTGTAGGCAATTTCCCTTACTTCACGCATGCCTCTGTTTACGAGGAGTAACAGTAGCAATGATAATTGCATTTGGTTGTTAATGCACGCTCACCTTCTTCAAACACGACTTCACACACTCGGACCTGGACTCCACCCCTGCCTGCGGCTCCACGGGTGACAACAAGAACACCAACAATTTCGGTGTATGTAACGCCCTCCACGACGAACGGCGTCCCAGAGCGCTTCCCAATATACCGGAGCCAAGCCGCGGTGGTGTTGAAGAAGGTGATCGAAAGCGCTATGGAAAAGAAAGGTCTGTAGATGCGGCCTGGAAATAGGACAGGAGCGAGCGATGCGAAGGGAGTGAGGGAGGGATTTCCAGAACCTCGGGGCGCAGTGGCTGAAAGCACGGCTGCGGATGGTTGAACGGAGTATATGGGGAACAAGGATGAGGCCAGACTTCGTGGAGCAATGGCAACGGGTGCTGCTTTGAGGGGAGAGGAGGTCAGAGAGATAGGGGGCACCGGTGGACAGGAGGGGTTTGAATACAAGCGTGAGGATTTTGAATTTTATCCTCTCCGGGACAAGGAGCCAGTGTATGGACTGGGATAATCCCGGACCTGAGATTTCTACGAGTAGAATGCGGGTGGCGTAGTGCTGTATGAGTTGGAATTCATTCCGAGGTAGCCGAGGGGAGACCAGCGAGGAGGGAATTAGAATAATCCAGCCGAGAGGTGACAAAAGCATCGACTCAAATTTCGGCAGCTCTTGGGTGGGATAATCTTGGAGATGGTCGATGCTTCGGAGATGGAAGAAGACGGTACTCGTGAGTGGCCGGATGTGGGGGAGGAAGGATAATTAGCGCTAATTTGATGTCTCCGTTGCATACGGGTTCGGAGATACTGTGGCGCAGGTTGGGAAGGTGGAGGATATGAGAAATGCGTGATTGAAGAAAAAACGTTTGCGGAGATGTACAGCTGGCAGGTTGCCAGGTAGAACTCGCACCAGGCAAGTGAGGTACATATGAGGCGGAAGACGGAAGACAGGCGGTGGAGGAGAATGGCGAGGTTGACTGTGTCGAAAGCAGTGGACAGATCGAGGAGGACAAGGAGGCAGAGGTAGTCCTGGTCAAGGATACACAGGAAATCGCATGTGACTTTCACAAGCGCAGTCTCTGTACTGTGGGGAGTGCGGTATCCGGAATGGAGGGGTCAGAAAAGGAGATGGAGGAGAGTTGAGCGCGGACCTCGTTGGCAACAACGCGTTCGCGTTCTTTGGCAAGGCAGCGCAGGTTTGAAATCGGGCGGTAGTGTCCAGGGTTTGAGGGATTTGGTGAAGGTTTTTGGGAATCAATGGGCGACGGCAGCAGCTTGGAGTAGGGGAGGCAGGAACTGATACTGTGGAGGGGAACTGGTTGTTGACGTCAATAAGCAGTGGGCAGATGAGTGGGAGCTGGCTGAGCCCTACGTTGGTGGGAAAGGTGTTGAGGCAGCAGGTGGTGGGCTTCATAGAGGTGATGTTGCGTGAGAGGCAGGAAAGATAGATGGTGGAGAATAAATGTAGGAAGGAGCTTGTGATAAGAGCCGATTCCCAGATGGGTGAGAAGGACGTAATGGGGATGGTGGTTTTGGGCAATGAGAGGCAGGCAGATGAGGCTGTCTGGCGGATAGAGTGTATATTGGAGGAGAAGAAGTCCATGAC
Source organism: Hydrolagus colliei (assembly GCA_035084275.1). NCBI lineage: Eukaryota > Metazoa > Chordata > Chondrichthyes > Chimaeriformes > Chimaeridae > Hydrolagus > Hydrolagus colliei. The sequence continues at coordinate 221,747 of JAYJKW010000093.1, read as the reverse complement.
CTCCTCGCACTTCGCATTTGAAGATAAGATTGTGGATGCCTAAGGCGGCGCAGGGCGGCGATGGTGGGCGGTGGACTGTTTTGTACTTCAGATGGACGGGCGAGTTGAAGGTGGAGGAGACGCGAAAGTGGAGTAGCTGGATGGATACTTCAGAATCTCTGGATGGAGAGCCAGAGGGACACTATGTAAGTGGATTTGAGTGTCTCATGGAGAAGACGTTTCCATGAGTGGAAATATACAGTTGAGGGATTTATGAAGGAGAGAGGAGAAGGTGATAAGGCAGTGGTCTCAGATGGCCTTGTCTATTATGCACGGTTCGGATAAGTCAAGTACATGTGTGATGATGATGCCGCTTCGATGGCCACCGTTGTGGTCGGCGAATTTATGTGATACGTGAGGGTTATGGAGGATAAGAGGGGCTCTGAACCCAATGGGTTTAGTGGGTTGGTAGACCAAAAGATGTATGAGGACCAGATGAGTGCCGCTCTGGATCCGGTTTCGTTACGGCGGGGAGTGTTGTGGCAGGTATAGACTCGAGGGGAGGCTTCAACTAAATGGACATTGTTACTGGGGAGAGCCAGCAATCTGTAAGCTGCTCTCATCTCGCGTTCCTCTTACTATTTTATTGCAATCATTGTTATTATCTCATAAAAAAGATTTCTGCCTTGGCTTACGTTCATGTTGGGCATTTCAGTACCAGACAACTACCTGTGTCAAATCTAGCTTCATCTATTTTGGTTATTTTGGATTAACCCTGACACAATATCCGGGGATTCAGACAGATCATGTGGAGGGAGCATTACTGCTTCTCTAACCTTGCCTGCGAGTGTGAACGGACATTTGAGATGGAGCTTTACTGCGTCTGTAAAGATCATTTTGGAGAGTGGACGGACAGCCTAGGTGGAGTTTTTTTTGTGTTCCTCAACCTCAACTGCGAGATCGGATGGATATTTCACTTTATGGAACACTAACCCGGGTGAGAAGATGCACAGTGAGTTGGGAATAATTATTCGATATCCATCTGTGACCTTTGACTGTTGCTGGTCAGTTTTCAGGGATCCTTCCTAAAAGATGTGCTGGACACTAACGAACGTCACAAAAACCACAACAAAATACTGTATTTGTATACCGCGGTTCACATTAGTGTGACTGGCACAGGCAGTTGATTGGAAAGCTTTATTTGATATCACACTAACAACAGTTGTCAAACAGAAAATACAATTGTTTCAATACTAACCGTTACAGCGATATATTACAGGTATCATAATATTACCTATTCCTACATGGGGGACGATGTGTAAATCACCTTTTCTTGCCTCCTGTACTTGAGGGCTCTGATCTGCATAGAAACGATCTCTGTGTTGTTCCTCACAATTAGCTGCAAAGGCACAAATTGAGCATCTCTTCCTGCTTGACCAACACATTTATTTCAAAAATCTGTTTCTCGTGCATCCTAGGATTAGATAGTTGCCTGCTTTACAAAAGCTCCTACCCTTCTGACGCAAATCATTTTTTCCTTAAACTTCCCGACCCTTATCTTCATTATGTCATTCGATCTTTCTCACTGATAGGATCTTATTCACTAGCAGTCTACTTTAGCATTTTAGATTTGTTCAGTCTTACTTTGTGCTTCTTCATGAGTTATATTTTGAGCGCAAATCGTTGCTGTTTGAATCACATTGATCATAATATACTTGTTGAACATACCTTGATGTATATAACCCTGACCTGGGAGAGGTGAAGGCCAGAGTAGCATTTCCAGCGTTCTATTCATAAAACAATCTATCATAATCAATGTTCGTTAACTAAATAATCGAAAAATTATAATGAATGGAGCTGTCACTACTTTGATAAACTCTTCCCTAAATTTAGTTTGAGTAACTGCATAAATACAAGTGTTTGTGCAGGAACTCAAAAGCTTCAGCATGTCACCAGTTTTCCTGCTGATATACAGAGCATCACTAGGACCAGTGTTGGGATATGTTGTTGAAATTCGCCAAAGTAAAAACCGTATAATACATGTCATCCATAATAATATGAAACTGGTGGAAACCGCAAAGAGTAAAATAATGGATTTCCTTCTGTTTTTCAATTCTGGATCACTTTCACTCTCACCTCTGTTCCTGTCCCTATGAATGTATCCCCGCAATCTAATGCGGGTGCGACTGGCCAACAGGATGTGCCTGACAGTCAGGGCGTTGAGCAGCAAAATCAGAATGAATGGGAGAATTGGGGTTAAAATATGATTTATCGTGCCAAACACTGACCATGTGAGAGACGTGAAATAGCTTGCTTTAACTTCGCACCCCCACGGTATGTTACTAAGTATATACTTTCGTTCAACTAAGAAACCCCAGGGAATGTTGACTACAAAGCAAAATATATTCAACAACGCTATCACTGTACCTGAAGTTTTTTCTGAACAATATTTATTTTTCAGGTTTTGGCAACAAATGGCCACATATCGGTCATACGTGAAAGCTATAGTGAACCAGACAGACATTGCTGTTGCTGTAACAGCCAGGACCATCAGGACTCGACACACAGGGGTGATCAACACAAAGGGATTTCGGAAATAAAAAGGAATAAGTCGGTATAAAATCACGGATGTGATAATCACCATCAGATCTGCTGTTGCCATGGCCACCAAATAGTGCGTGATACATTTGGAGAGACCGCACCTCCCTCGAGACAGTATCACAATGGACAAAAGGTTAGCTGCAGAGAAAGAGAGAGAGAGAGGGATTGAGAAATGAGAATCACAATATTATAACACTTGAATTTAATTAATCTACTGCTGCGCTGACCACACTGCCAATAAATGTAAAGCAAGAGACTATCTGTTGGCAAAGCAGACAGCTGTCACTGCACCAACGAATCTTAACTTGCTGGATGTGAAACTGGAAACTGAAAATCTGCCTCTCGGAGATACAAAGGCAGGGAAACCGATACAAAAATATCAGCACAAACACAAAAATACTGAATGATGCAGACAGATAGATACAGAGAGAGAGAGAGAGAGAGAGAGAGAGAGAGAGAGAGAGAGAGAGAGAGAGAGAGAGAGAACGGAGATACGCAGAAAAAAATAGAGATGCTCACAAAGAGATTCACAGATGTAGAGCGAGCTACGCACATGCTGGGAGAGTGAGAGCGAGCAAGGGAGATAAAGAATGACAAGGCAATGGAAAGAAAGAGAGAGAGAGCGAGCAACATTTCCATGCACACGTGGAGAGATAAACCCGGATACAAAGGAACGAGATATAGATCTAGAGGTATAGATAGAGGGAGAGAAAAAGAGAGTAGTGCAGAGGTTAAACAGAAATATAGAGATATACAGATGGGAGGTAGGTAAAGAGTGCCAGAGAGTAAGAGCCACATATACATAGAGAGAGAGTTACACGCTCACAGGAGCATACAAAATCAAATAGATGTACTTAGACGCTGATAAACAGAGACTGACAAGAGATAGTGAGAGAGGGAGGAGAGAGAGAGGGAGAGAGAGAGAAAGAAGAAGAAGGAGAAGAAGAAGAAAAAGAAGAAAAAGAAGAAGAAGAAAAAAACAAAATAATATCCACAGCAAGTGGCATTCATATTGCACCATTAGCGCGGGTCTCGTGTTTATGCATGATTACTCAAAAAGTGTCGCAATACTGTGGTGCTTCTGTAGCTCAGTGGTTAGAGAATGCACCTTACAACCGTGAGACTTATCTTCGAAACTAGGTAGAACAGGGCAAACTTCCTTACTCAAGATTCCTAAAAATTATCCCTCTCCCCCCAAAAACACAATAATAAACATTTGTCAATTCAATCCACGACTGATTGTACTGACAATGTTGCGAGCAATTGGCTGCCGCGTTTTGCCCAGAACTACATAGATAATTCACTTTCCAGCATATTCTATGAACGCTTTGAGACGCCTAGTAGCTGTGGAAAGCGCTATATCAAATTGAAGGACTATTACGTTATATTGATGCACAATTTGAAATATCGGATTTGTAGATAATTCTTACACGATAAATTATTACACAAACTACTGAATCAGGCGAGAGCACTATCGCCCAAGAAACTCAAATAAATTATTTAATTTCTTACGGAAATCACTGCTCCTGCCGTAATCACCAGTGTCCCAACATGGTGCAGCAAACATAACAGTCTGATACTTTGGGGCAAGCGATTCCAGTAGAATTAGCCTGGCAAATTTATTTCACGGCAAACTAATGAAACTAATTAATTATTTAAGCAACTTGCCAGGAACTCCAAAGGCAGCGAGAATCGGATAATATAAACGACTTATGATGTGTATTATCGGAATTTCCATCCCTCACAAAGAAACGACGGTGCCTCCTCTTGGTACAGACCGGAGCTGACAACAACAAGATGATATTCAAAAGTGAAACACGCGGCGTGATTTATACCAATGTTCAACGCCTCACTGAGCAGATTTACTGAGTCATTGTTGAGATTCAGTCATACAGAAATCATGTGGTCTCCACGGAGATTTGCAACGTTGTCCAACTAGAACTTGTTTTCGCCAGCTTTGTCTCACTCATGGAGAATTACGTCGTCATGTTTTCCACATTCGAAACGCTACCATGTGTGAAGGGCAGTATCTAAATGAAATTACAAATAAAACTGTTTTTGCTAAAATATTGAAAGAGAATAAGTTATCCACATACATTGAAGAATGGAAATCACCTTGAATTGAAAGCGCATTACTTCCTGTAGGTGCACACACTCCTTATATAATTGTGAACAGTATGAGGTACAGATTGGCTAGTACCCGGGTTGTAGGACGCTGAGGTACTCGTAGGATTTGGGAGCTGAGTTACTCGTAGAATTTAAATAGCGTTTCGCTAAAATATATATTCAGTTGACAATGCGGTCTAGTCTGAGAAGCGATTTCAGACTTTTCAAAGAATTGCTGTGGTGCTATATCAAATGCAAAGATGACCGTTATTTGATAAAGGAAATGCTTGCCACAGAAAACCGTACTCTCCACAATTACAAACTAACTGGTTCCATGTATTTTGTTATAAATTGCGGTTTGAGCTTCATCAAAAAATATTTCAGACTGGTTTAGTTTGCCCAATCATCCAAGCTGTCAATTATTCAGACCTCTGCAGCTCGTCTCCTTTCATCCACCAGGTTCCAGGATACGATCAATTTCATCCTTTCCCCGCTTCAGTGGTTCTCTATTTCACAGAGAATCGATGACAGATTCTCATGTTTACCTCTAAGGCCTCTTCACGATCCTCTCCACAGCCACTGCCAACATACAACCCACTATCCGCTCACTCTGCTGATCAATCACTGACTCGCTTTAAGTTCGTCGCATTTCCAACACAATAATGGCGGAGATGCATTCAGTATCTCTCCCAAATTCCGGAACACAAAAATTAGTCACCGACCGAGGCCGCAGACACCCTCCAACCACATTGTGTTCTCTCCACCCCCTCTGACCGAAACGCACAGCTCCTGTCCCAAACCATAGACTGCCCACTACACTGGGACGTCCTTCCAACTTCACGGGAGATACACAACTATACTGTGTGCATATTGTTGTTCAGTGGATTCCGTTGTGTAATGGTGAGCTGTCACAGCACTGTTGAGGTCAAATCCATATGCGGGTTTGATTGAACCAAGTTCAATGAAAAACACCAGCGTATATGTGGATGTGAAGCAGTTGTTTCTGTACGTTTTATGACAGCAATGGTCATTCAACCTTCCCGCGACAACACCAACATGTACAATATAAATAAAATCAGTGTGTGATTGAGTTGCATTTGGACATATATTTTGACGAAAGTTACTGGCAATATTTCTTCACTGAGTCTTAAACGTGGGACCGGTCTCATCGGCTGAGAAAATAGTGACAGGAACATGGCTTGAACATGGGTTGGATGCAATGCTGATGTACGATTTTATGTCGCGTTTTACATTGGGATGATCCGTGTCACTAATTTGACTTTTAAGCGTTGACTTTCAATGCGGTTAGTTTTTTCCACTGGTTACGGGACAATTGTATAGAGTAACAAGATGTAACAATGAAAGGTTCCACCGAGATTTGAACTCAGATCACTGTATTCAAAGGCCAGAGTGCTCACCATTACACCATGGAACCGTTCCTCTCTGAATCATGTGTTCATTCGACACTACATTTGTATTGGTTATTTCAAGAACACGATTGTTTCTTCAGAGATTGTGAAGTGTATTCCACTGGGCTGGTACCTGATGAGTTAGCGATTGCTACTTAACTCGAGTGTTTGTTAGTAAGGATCATATGGTCAATCATAACTTATCTTCATCTACTTTCAGTTTATTCGTCTGCGTTTCCTAATACAGATAACATAATCGTTATTTTTATGGTTTTGAACTGAAGAATCACTGCAATATTGCATATCTGTTGGTGGGACAAAGCTGTTTGCAGTTGGCTATAGTTTTTTGCCCACAGATGTGTAGTCAACCAACTTAAAAGTTTTGAAGTGCTTTGAGACATGCGGAAGACTTGAAACGCGCTATGTCAAGTGCTAGGATATATGTTTAATATACAGTCAGATCACTTTATAGTAGCTTCCGTGTAATTCGCTTCAACAACCATGAAGTAATTGAATTAAGTTATTGGAGAAACTTCATTTACCTTGTGTTGAATTGTGACTTGGCGTTTTTTCAAACAACTTGAACAGATAGAAAGCCACAATTTACCTTCAGTCGTCAACGCGCCTCCTCTGTCATTTAATGATTAAACAACTGGAATTAGAATGCTCAGTTATGGTTTCCTATTGTTAACTTGCTTAACAATTATTTTATCTTAATCAATTAGGCCTCATGCTTTAAACAGTTACACAATTATATTCTTCGTATCCACAAAGTTGATACAACAGTGACTTTCATTTTCTTATGACAAGCAATGAAAGTTTATTAGATTCAATTGTCACTCGGATTCCCTTTGTGAGTTACAAAGGTGAACTAAAGATATTAGAGGCGTCCCCCGGACAAGAATCGAACATGTATTAGATTCAAGGATTACTACTGTCTTGCCTGGGATATTCCCTGGGAGGCCGCTTTGCTCGTTTATCATTTTACAATCCTCGGTCAAAGTTCGTGAAGACAAATAATCAATTGTGAAGAGCATGTATTTGAAGTTGAATAAGCCGCACTAATAGAAAGTTGATATATAAATGTAAATATGCGATAGGTTTTATCGGCGAGACAGTTCCATTCATGTAATAGTTTTTTTTTTCTCGTCCGATATGAGAGATTTCAGGTACCAAACTCAGCAGAGATATATTTCCATTCCATGAAGTAAAATGTTATTTGTTTTAAAAAAACATATGATTTGAATTGTGGTATTTACAATCCCCTACACAGTGATCGGCTTGTGATATTTGCCAGCAGCTCGAGCGACATTACGGAATAGAACAGAAAAAAATTTGTTCGTGTGTTGGGTTTCTGGTGATGCTCTAAAAAATGGTTCATCTCGTCCGCTGGACTGTCCTGACCACAGCGACCTGCTGCTTGTGACGGTAGCTATGGAAGTGTATTGCATTGCAAACCATTACCGTTCTTAGCCTATTCTGAACCAACATAAAGCACTGCATTATGTGGGGATGTAGCTCAGAGGTAGAGCGCGTGCTTCGCATGTACGAGGTCCCGGGTTCAATCCCCGGCGTCTCCATCTGTGTTGTCAGAAACTTATGCTTTGCACTTTCACTATCATTTATAAATATAATTTATATTAGAATTTAATACGTTATGGTGATAATGTATAATTCTGCCGTACATCTCCACTGCGCGCTAGCGTTTGGATCAAAACAATTAAAATTTTCAATGATACCCTGTTGGTCACTGCATGTTGATCATCCGCTGATGTGATGTTATCGATTTAACTGAACTTCAGTTAACACCTGTGATAATTCACTTGCGACAAGTAACAAAGAGAATAAGAAAATCACGTTGCGAAGCTGAAATGTTTATGCGAAGGGATTCATACGTTTGCAGGAGTCACAATTATATACTTTAACGAAGAATAACTCGCTGTGCTAAAGCGAGTGTCGAAAAAGGTTAGGAAACTGTCACAGAGAAGTATATTTTTGCTCGCAGGTGAAAATACTATTTTCCCTAACCGTGAATCGAACCCGGGCCACAGTGAACGCGCCTAATCCTAACCAGTAGAAGATCAGGGACTTCGCCTGCAATGATGGTTTTAATCATTATGTTTGGACCAAGTCCTTTTTTACATCTTCTAGAAGTATCAATGCGCTGCAAAGTGAATTGTCTACATACATGTAATCGGTAATTATTGTAGTAGTATATCTCCTTTCGCATCTATAATAATAATAATGATCTTTGCATTTTCTATTGCGCTCTTCACATCTTCAGGTCGTTTCAAACCGCATCACAGAATGCAGTGCAAAGTGAAATGACTTTATATTTGTGGGCGAAGAAGCGGCAGCGAATTGGACACAGCAGCGTCGCACAAATAATCCTGGATTGAAATGAAGAATTTTATTATTGCGTTGTTTATTTGGAGGGATTATTCTTAGGCGAGTGGAATAGCGAAACTTGCCGAAGGTTCGGATGCGACCTGTTAGAATTCGAACACAGGTCTCACACTTGAAAGATGAGTGCTCTAATCACTAAGCTAGTTTGATGGTTAGAGCACCCTCGTTTTAAATACCTCCACTCCTCTACTGCCCGCTTCGTCTCCAGGCTCCTCTCTCCTGAAACCAGCACGCGTAATCTTCGCTCCACCGAGTCTGGCTTCCTCCATATCCCCCGAATCCTCCTCTTCATCCCCCGGTGGCCGTTTCTTCAGCCACTACGCCCCGATGCTCTGCAACTCCCATCCTTACTCACTTCGCCTCTTCGCCCCCTCCCTTGATGTAACAGCTAAATACCTTTCTTTTCGACCACGCCTTCGGTCATCTATCTCTCCATGTCTTTGGCTTACCCCCGGAATCCGCTAATATGAAGCGCATTGAGATGCTGAGCAGCGTGGAGGGCGCGATATCAATCGAAATTCTTGTTGTTGTTGTTGGCCTACATGGCTCATCGAAGCTTGAAACTTTCCAAGCAAATTTAGAATGTGATTCGTGGATTCCAACTCCAGAGCTAAACACCACTCCCACAACAACAGTTATTCATTCATTGAAACATTCGTGTTGTGGGAATTTAAACTTGTGTTGTCAGCATCCACTCTATGTGTGTGTGCGCGTGTGCGCGCGTGTGTGTATGTGTGCATGTTTGATGGTGTGTGTATGTGTGCAAGTTTGCAGATGACACTAAGTTAGGGAGAATAGTAAATAGTGAGGAGGATAGTAGCCACCTGCAAGAGGATATAGACAAATTGGTAAAGTGGGCAGACACATGTCAGATGAAGTTTAATGCAGAGAAGTGTGAGGTGATGCATTTTGGGAGAAGAAATGAAGGGAGGCAATATAGGCTAGATAGTACAATTTTAAATGGTGTGAAGGAACAGAGAGACCTGGGGATTTGTGTTAGTGACTCGTTGAAGGTGGCAGAACAGGTAGACAAGACTGTTAAGAAGGCATATGGGATACTAGGCTTTATAAATAGGGGTATAGAGTACAAAAGTTAGGAAGTGCTGACTAACGTCTATAGGACTTTGGTGAGGCCTCAGCTGGAATACTGTGTTCAATTCTGGTCACCACACTACAGAAAGGATGTGAAGGCATTGGAAAGGGTGCAGCGAAGATTTACTAGGATGGTGCCAGGATTGAGGGACTTCAGCTATGAGGAGAGGCTAGATAGGCTAGGGTTATTCTCTCTGGAGCAGAGAAGATTGAGGGGAGACCTAATAGAGGTTTATAAGATCATGAGGGGTTTCGACAGGGCAAATAGAGAAAAACTATTTCCACTCGTGGGTGAATCTGTGACTCGTGGTCACAGATTTAAAATGGTTTCAAGGCGAAGTAGAGGGGAGCTGAGGAGAAATTGTTTCACTCAGCGAGTTGTTCGAATCTGGAATGCATTGCCTGAAAAGGTGGTGGAGGCTGATTCGATAACAACTTTTAAAAGGGAATTAGATCTTTATTTAGGGAGAACAGGTCTATTAGGCTATGGGGAGCGGGCAGGGCAGTGGGATTGAATCGCTCTTTTCAAAGAGCCGGCACAGACTAGATGGGCCGAATGGCCTCCTTTTGTGCCGTAAAATTCTATGAATCTATGAATCTATGTGAACTGCAGAGTGCGAACAGGCGACTGCCATGTTACAGGTAATCTGCTTTGCAAGAAACAGCTTTGGCGACTTAATTTTCCTGCTGCCTACGGTGATTAACATAGTTTCTCTCACAATTCCCGTGCCCTCTCCCTGTGGCTCCTACAATTTGCACAACTTAATCCTGTACAAATGGATCCATTTAGATTAAATTGACTCTCAGCAAATTCTGCAACTGGCAATATTCGCTTTCAAGATTTCGTAACATGTTCATAAGTACCTGTTTCCAATCGAGTTGAAATGAAGGAGCCACTTTTAACCACATCACAAAGAGTGGCCTTATCCTAACCAAATCATTAGTTGTCAAACGGAATGAAGAATCAAGAAGAAAGTTCAGTCTTGGTGCACAATAACGATAGGTTTCACATTTATGTGCATCTCAAACTTACACTGAAAAGTAAGTGCTGTTTTACTGCGAATCAAGCTGTTATACCAAGACAAGCCTTCTATGCACAGACAAGTTCTGGGATACAGAGACCAGATCCACTTTACATTGGACAGACTTGTTAAAGTGCATCATGGGAGCCCGGATAGCTCAGTCGGTAGAGCATCAGAATTTTAACACAATACATTTGATGGCAATCTGAGGGTCCAGGGTTCAAGTCCCTGTTCGGGCGTCGAGAAGATTTTATTTTGCTGGGTGTACACCTTTCAAGTTGTGAATTGAATTTTTTCCTTCCAATCAAAGAAATGACGTTGAATATGAGATTGATATTGTATTTGTTTACAAGGATTACTCCTTGCAATCAAACTGCAATAAAACTAGCAAGTGTGAAATCAAATCCAGATGCAACACTGAATTCTCACCAGGGCTCTTTATGTTGCGTAACCCCACAGGAACTCTATTTTTCTGATTCCTAGATATCCAGGTCTCTATCACTGACCGTCTGTTTGGATCTCTGCCCGCATCCAGGAGTCAGCTAACACACTCAAGGTATAACCCTATATATCAGCAGGAGCCATATCCTTTCCCTACAGTTGAGCAGCCATTAGATACCGCATTTAAACCTACTGCTGCGGTAGACAGCACGGACTCTGATTCCATGCTGTGTTATCGATCATCAACGTTTACCGGTAGTTCATGAGACACACTGCACCTGCCATGAGCACAGTGGGCGGGAAGACAAGTCAACGCATTGGACTTCAATTCACAATCAAGTGTAGAATAATCAACTAGGTTTGTAGTAAATATTAAAGCGTGTAGGTAAATCGCCGTGGCTTAGATGGCAAAGCGCTCGTCTAGTAAACAGGAGATCCTGGGTTCAAATCCCAGTGGTGCCTACAATACCGGAGTATCGGTAGTATTTGCAATTTTGTCGTGTAACTGTCTTCCTGTTTGAAGATAGATGTTCACGTAAATTTTGCGATAGATTACGCGATGTGGCCTTGAAGATATCATGGTTGACCTCAAACAGTGTAGTCATCCTGCAGGAATTCCCCAACCATTGGAAGGCATGAACATCATTCAGTTTATGTTGCACAATAAGAAAGTTTATTTGTGTAGTTATAAATCTCATGTAAAGATTGCAGTGATCCCTCAAAGCAGCACTTCGTCATCCATATATGGAGCACAAAATATATTGTTTGCCTGTGAAGTGACCTGAACGTCACTTAAACGGGTGATTTACATTGTAAAGTTTACAATATAGTAATTATGCCACATCGATTTGTTGAATAGTTCAAGTGTTTTAACGTAACTCAGTGTACAATAAAAGAAGATTCTGTAGCAATAATAATAATGATCTTTACATGTGATACCGCGTCTGATCACGTATTCCGGACTTTTCTAATGCTTCACAGAATATACTTCAGGGACATTTCACAGTATATTTTGGTAATAGTCAACCAAATTGTCCGTTTCAATCACTATAAAGAACAATAAATCGCTTATTCTTCGTCAGAAATATCTCCTTCGGTAATTCAAATTTTTTTTTGTTCTTTAAATGTCACACTCAGCAATCACAATGCGTCACTCACCCCACACATCCCAATATTTTTTGTTGAAGGAATTTACTTTGTAATTACCTCCAATTAAATGTTCTGGCGTCATCCGGATGTCAGGACTACATTTTATTCATAGATTCATAGAATTTTACGGCACAAAAGGAGGCCATTCGGCCCATCTAGTCTGTGCCGGCTCTTTGAAAAGAGCGATTCAATCCCACTGCCCTGCCCGCTCCCCATAGCCTAATAGACCTGTTCTCCCTAAATAAAGATCTAATTCCCTTTTAAAAGTTGTTATCGAATCAGCCTCCACCACCGTTTCAGGCAATGCATTCCAGATTCGAACAACTCGCTGAGTGAAACAATTTATCCTCAGCTCCCCTCTACTTCGCCTTGAAACTATTTTAAATCTGTGACCACGAGTCACAGATTCACCCACGAGTGGAAATAGATTTTCTTTATTTGCCCTGTCGAAACCCCTCATGATCTTATAAACCTCTATTAGGTCTCCCCTCAATCTTCTCTGCTCCAGAGAGAATAACCCTAGCCTATCTAGCCTCTCCTCATAGCTGAAGTCCCTCAATCCTGGCACCATCCCAGTAAATCTTCTTTGTACCCTTTCCAATGTCTTCACATCCTTTCTGTAATGTGGTGACCAGAATTGAACACAGTATTCCAGTTGAGGCCTCACCAAAGTCTTATAGAGGTTAGTCAGCACTTCCTGACTTTTGTACTCTATACCCCTATTTATAAAGCCTAGTATCCCATATGCCTTCTTAACAGCCTTGTCTACCTGTCCTGCCACCTTCAACGAGTCACTAACACAAATCCCCAGGTCTCTCTGTTCCTTCACACCATTTAAAATTTTAATATCTAGCCTATATTGCCTCCCTTCATTTCTTCTCCCAAAATGCATCACCTCACACTTCTCTGCATTAAACGTCATCTGCCATGTGTCTGCCCATTTTACCAATTGGTCTATATCCTCTTGCAGATGGATATACAACTTTGATATACAACGACATCGTCGTTGTATATCAAAGTTGAGCCTTCTAAGCATTCTACCAGCGAATGGGAATCTGTGCTTAGAAAGGAGCGATTAGGGTTTACCCTGGGACATTTCCCGTTTACCTAATTCTCGACAGTATTTGGACGAGAACAGCAATGACCAAGGCTGAGTGACCAGAAATCCCGTTTTAAGGAACAGGTGTGGTTGATGTAATTAAACGAAAACTCACCGCCTGGTGGACTTTCAATTCAACTGATGTTCTCCTTGTTTTTCAGTGCCAACATTCCCCGGCTGCAGTGGAGATTAAAGTTTTTGCTGTACTTATTATTATTGAGGGAGAACTGGTGCAAATTTCACACAGAAATACACTGTCAAATCGATCAGTAAAACTAATCTGATGGAGGTCTTCATATCGTCCCTTTGATGTGATAACTCATGATGTGAAATGTAAAGAATCAAATGAAATCGAAGGACAACATTAATTAAGGAAATCTCTACAAAGTAATTAGATGCAGACAAGGTTTTTCCTCAATCAGCTCCATGGCAGGTCGTTCAACAGGACTTGGCCTGCTCCAATCCCCCCGCCCGAACCACAGCACCATCGGAGGCCGGGCCTTCAGTTTCTCCACTCACACCTTATGCAATGCCATCCCTCAATCCCTCCGTTTCGTCTCTTCCCTTTCCTCTTTCAAGGCCGGTTTGAATACTTTCCTCTTCGATCGTGCCTTTTGTTCCACCCCAAACTATTTTACCTCCCCTTCGTGTTTCACCCCTTCCCAAACACTCCCCTCCCAGCTCGGGTCACACGCCTCATGTGCAGCGCCTTGGGACGTCCTCCCGACGTGAAAGGCGCTCCATAAATGTAAATTGTTGTTGTTGTTGTCGGTAGCCGTGGCTGAGTGGTTAAGGCGATTGTCTAGAAATCCATTGGGAAACTTCCGGCGCAGGATCGAATCCTGCCGACTACGAATATTGCTCACTGCAGCAGTACTTTGGTACTGTTTGTCGGAATGTTTGCAGATTTATAATAATTACGCATTATGGAAACCATTTGTAAATACAAGGAGATGAGGCATTATTCTTCGTGAAATGTACTTGACTGTAAAAATGCCGGATAATATTTTAATTAATAGATATATGCGGAAATCTCTCTTACTCCCTCCCTCTCATGTCATCTCTAACTCTCTCTCTCCCGCCTCTTCTCTCCCACATCACCCCAAACCCAACCGCCATCCCTCCTCCAGTCAGGTTGCTGGTAAACCTTTTGCTCAACATTCTGGCAATATCTCTCGTGAGCCATTTTTATTGTTTATTTCTCATAAGAATAAACACCATCCCCAAATTTTACAAAAATATAACATTTTTGATAGTAAACGAAACTGTTATTGGAGATGAGCTCGCTTTTCTGTTTCAAGCAAGAAAAGAACGATAAAATGTATTTATTTTTAAATAATTCAACCCAGTTGCTGTTAAAATTGCAAACATGGCTGTGGTATGAAGTTTCTCTTCGTTGTGAAAACCTTGAAACAAATAGATAAGGTTGGTCTTGATAGCTTTTGTGACTGTATATCAAAAGATTGACTTCGACGTGATTTGAACACGCAGCCTTCTGATCTGGAGTCAGACGCGCTACCGTTGCGCCACGAAGTCAGTCACTTATCTTACATTACAGGCTCAGCTGTAGAGCAGTAAAGGAAAACCAAAGAACGAGATAGGTTTCGAACATAGTTTAGTGAGGAATCTACCCATTATAATTGAATGTTTACAATGGAGATGCAGTAATTTATCCCTGGACTCAAACGCTCGGATAACAACAGCTTCCATTTACATTGTGCTCCTCACTTTAGCTGCTGTCTGAGCTGCTTAGTAATAACTATCCTTGCATTTGATACAGCGCCTTGTCACATCGTCAAGAATTCACAATGTGCTTGACAGAATATAATGTAATGTGATCTGTCTGTATATTGAGTGGGTGAAATGCAGCAGCAAATAACGCACAACATTTTCCCACAAGTTGATTTGGACAGTAATTGGCACTGGAGGCCCTCACCACAACTAAATTCCAACCTGAAATAACAATTGGAACCAAAACTAACCTGTACTGCAGACGCAGATGCTGTCCTCCACATGGAAGGAAACCCAGATATCAAACCAAATTTCTTTAGGATTGTGAACATTTTTAAATAAGTTTTTTTCGTTCACAACTTCACTGCAATTTCCCAGCCACACAAACCTGCAGTTTTGTTTTTTCTTATTAACCAGCATTACAGTTGCTCAGCATGCAGTGACAACAGTAACCAGCACAGTCACTCAGGCCCTGCTGGGATTTGAACCCCGGATCTCCTGTGTACGAGACAGACGCTTTGCCACCTAAGGTACAGGGCCTGTGTTTAAAATCTGTTTATTTCATTTAACATCCAGATTAACAGTTGCTCTGTCCAACTTGGTTACTCTTTTTCACTATATTGAGTGACTTGACTATTCACCGCTCATTTTCTGAACCCAGCTCCAAGTCTCAGTCTGTACATCTTGGCTGCAGCCCCTGATATTGAGATGACAGCTCGCACTCCATTCCTGTCCCTTGTCCTGCAATATTCCCACTGGATTCTCTCCTCTAAATGGCCTCCCTGCATTGTGGCATTCCCGATCTTTCCGCAGCCACCGATTTGTTCCCTCCTTGCAATCAGCTGTTGGGCTCATTATGATACAGCCGATCAGACCTCTAACAAATGCCTCATTCTCGTACTCAACTCAACAGGACACGGGTACCACGTATAAGTTTCTCTGCACTCATTGACATTTCCACCGATCCTTTCATTTCGCCTCTTAGTTTGGACTGATACGATTATCCATAACCGTTTGGGAGAACTTTATTTGAGAATCTGCTGCGTATTTCTGGCTTGAAGTATCATGCCCACAATTTATTTATTCGACAACACTGAGTATTCAAATGCTCAGAACAATATAGATTTGGAGCCACAGGTTCCATGGTGTAATGGTGAGCACTCTGGACTCTGAATCCAGCAATCCGAGTTCAAATCTCGGTGGAACCTTACAAATAATTTAGCTGCCAACAAAACACCAAACTAATAAGCCAATAGACAGCAATTGTTCTTCCCGTTATCATTGTAAGATCGCTGTGGTGTTTGAGCACGTGTGGTTGCTGTCTTTGATGGACAAAAGTGTATTTTGGTCACCGGTGACACTGGATTCCTTCCCGTTATGTATGGAGTGTAAACACTGACTGACCAGCGCCAGAGAATTTCATCAATACGTGAAAGCCGCTGAAAAAGTTTAACTTGGTTATTGTTGTTATTTATGACAAATAGAAATAAAGTTAGTGACAATGCCAAGGTCTGTGATTCATGTTGCCCGCCGGGAAGTAAATAGGTGTTTAATGCTCCCTGCCATCCACGCTGTGAGAGCTCAATGTGTACACTTGTTACATGCAAAATGACCAACCATTGGCAAGCAGGTGCAGAAATGTATTTTCTGATTACATTTTCTTACAGTACACATTTATTCAAAATTAAACAAAATGCTGATCCTGCTTTTCAGACCAAGGTTACAAAAACAAACGGTGTTTAGTTTTAAGTTGCATGCTTTCGTTAAGGAGAACAAGCGAGAAAGTTTTTTAAAAAATCAAATTTCAAATAAGTCATTCTGTACAACCGTATCCTGTGTGACTTGTGGTGCAGTTTATATCAGATGGTTTCATGTTCTACAAACTGAACATATTATCTATGTGACCTGATGCTTTGCAAGTTCTTACATTAAATATGAGGCTCCGAGTCGTTCCTCAAAATGAATAATAAAGTATTGTTTCAAATAAACTACACTCGGAATTTAACGAAAATTGCCTGCTGCTCATGTGGTGTTATCACTGTTGTAATAATTACCCAGAGAATATACTAAAGTAGCTCTAGTGGCGCAATAGGTTAGCGCACGGTACTTATATGACAGTACTTGCTCGAGTGATGCCGAGGTTGTGAGTTTGATCCTCACCTAGAGCACGAGTTTTCATTGGTTTTAGTCAAGTGAGCTGCACCAGTGGACAGCATGGAATAGCAGTTCTGTTGTTGTGATACAGTCGTGGGCAGTTCAGTGTCATGTGGAACCAGAAGTAGGGCTCAGATAATAGGAAAGTGCTGTTGTTAAATGTGATTTAAATACAAGTGGATCAAATCAAACAGACATTAGATGCTAATGAAGAAGGTTGTTGGATCTCGTGCTATCTCAGGAAATTTAAGAAAACTCCCAACTGATCTGCCCAGTCATTTTGACGCTATGTTCAATATTGAACTCAATATATATCATTACGGAGCTAGTATATTACCCCCCGCGCTGCCGAAACACTTGTGCACGCGTACATCACCTCAAGGCTGGACTACGGAAACTCTCTCCTCGTCGGCCTCCCCAGTTCCTCCATTCACAGGCTGCAGGCCATCCAAAACTCTGCAGCCCGTGTACTATCCCGCACCCGCCTCCGCGACCATATAACCCCCACCCTCGCCCGTCTCCACTGGCTCCCCATCCTCCAGAGGATCGAGTTCAAGATCCTAGTCCTCACCTTCAAGGCCTTACACGGCCTTGCCCCGCCCTATTAAACCAATCTACTTTCCCCCTACAAGCCCACCCGGACCCTCCGTTCAACAGGACTTGGCCTGCTCCAAGCCCCCGGCCCGAATCGCCCCACCATCGGAGGCCGGGCCTTCAGTTTCTCCGTTCCCAACCCCATGGAATGCCATCCCTCAATCCCTCCGTCTCGTTTCTTCCCTTTCCTCTTTCAAGGCGGGTTTGAAGACTTTCCTCTTCGACCGTGCCTTTTGTTCCACCCCGAATTGGTCGACCTCCCCTTCCTGTTTCACCCTTCTCCAACCACTCCCCTTCCAGCTCGGGTCACACGCCTCCTGTGCAGCGCTTTGTGACGTCCTTCCTACGTGAAAGGCGGTTTATAAGTGTAATTTGTTGTTGTTGTTGTAGTAGATGGATTACAGAACGCACAGAAGCAAACCTGAAGGAAATAGACTAACGGAGTGAGGTGTAAACGCATGGAGTATGCAGCAATGTTAAACTTGATGAACGAATCTCTGGAAGTGCGAAATCGCTGAACGTGTGTAGGAGGATATTATATAAATATTCTTTTTTTTAACAAAAATGCTTCTGATCAAACCGATGAAAAGGAAATATCTGAGACAATGGACACATATAATTTTCCGTGTGCGAACTGCGGAAGCGTTGAGATGTCCTCTCGACGTGAAAAGCGCTCTATAAATATATATTTTGTTATGTCCGCTCGTTCGGAGTGGTGGTGGGAGGTGAATGGGGGGAGGAGGGAATTGCAGGTAATCGAATGCACGGCTGAAGAGGAGCGTCTTCAGATGAGGAATTAAAAACACAACGGAATTGATAATATCTAGGAATGGTTGATTATCGCTCCAGAGGACGGGGCAGAGAGGATAGAGGACAGTTCGCCAATTGTGGAATGGGAAACGTGGGCAATGTAAACGTGGTTAGAACCCACTGAGCAGAAGCAGTGAAGACGTTCGTAGGTGGTTAGGATTTCACAGAGTGCGGGAGGATCGTGGCCGTGGAGGAAATTGAAGGTTAGGATCATAGTCTTCTGCCTGACAGCGGTCCAAATGTGTTAAGCAACGATACGACATTGACTACAGATTTCTGCAGCTTGTGCAGAGGGGAGATTGACACAAAATGGGAAACGGCAAAAGGACGATGACCAATTCATAATGTAGCGGTGGTGGGGGATTGGCATTTCAAAGTAGATTTTGTTGCAAATTTGTGGCAGCCCTGTTCTAATATTCCTTCCCATATGTTTGGAGTTAGAGTAGACTTCTCGTTCTAAATTTCCTGTAGTTTAGGACAGAAACGAACATTAAAATAAATTCTCTCCTCGAATCTTACCATCGTCTCTCTGCTAGTTTATCTAGGTTAATAGTGAACTACCGATAATTTGTCATGTGTTATTTGTGTTCAAATTCATTATCTTCCTGCAATTTTGCCTTGCTCTTTTAATTCTGCTGCACTGTGGACCGCATTTTGCCGTTAGAGAATTAAGCAGCTCCTTTATCAGAGCTCCTCCCACTCCCAAGTCAGGCACTTCTACTACTCCCACTCTGGCAACTTTTCCCACTGCAACTCTGGGGAACTTTCCTATTCCTACCACAGGACCTACAACACTCACTACACACAGACGAGACTAGATGGGCATTTTGTGACGTAAAATTCTATGAATCTATGTTTCTATCATATAATGTGTTAACACATCATCGAGACGATCCCCAGTACTTCCTGTGATATTCTGCTTCACTGGCAGATGAGGCAGTGTATTTCTGGTCAAACTCTAAACCAATTCCTCCAAACAAACAGCCGCGAAATTATTTCGACTTTAACCACTTTTCCCACGGCGTTCTTGTTCCTCAAAGGAATATGTGCTCGTTTGGAATTTTGCTCTATCTCCTTGAGTGTTTGCCACTGCTGGTCTACTGTCAAATCTTTAAGTCTAATCTCCCAGTTTATTCTGGCTAAATCCTCTCTCATACCAGAAAAGTTGGCTCTATTTAAATTGTAATTTTTTGCTTCAGACTTAACTACTTCCTTCTCTAACTTAATTCAATATTCCATCATATTAGGATCACTTTGCCCTAGAGGAGCCTTAAGTTCCAGTACGCTGATCAGTCCCGTTTCATTACAAAAAACAAGGTCTAATATGGCTTGTTCCCTGGTCAGCTCCTCGGCATACTGATCTGGAAAATTATATCTAATGCATTATCTAAAGTCCTCTTCTATCTTACTGTTCCCAATTTGGTTGTCCCTGTCTATGTGCAGGTAAAAATCACCCACAATTAGTGTCTTTTCTTTGCTACATGCTCCAGTAATCTCCTGATTTATGGCTTGAGCGATACTTTGACTGCTGCTTGGGGATCTATAAACTACTCCCACTACAGTTTCCTGTCCATTGAAGTTACGTGTCTCTACCCATACTGAATCTACATCTTGCTTTTCAGATTTGTACTCGTACTCATACAGAGAGAGTGTGAGGCGCACACATGCAAAGAGAGAGGGGGAACACACTCATACAGAGAGAGGGGAGACACCCATATATACAGACATATAGAGAGATGAGAGGGAGACATACATATATAGCGAAGGTGGAGACATACATACATACATAAATATGGATCAAGGCACACACATCCATAAAGAGGGAGAGAGGGTGTGGGAGACACACACTATAGAGACTATAATACACTATAATATATAGAGAGAGGAGATACACACATACAGAATGAGAGAGACACACACACATTCAGAGAGAGGGAGGCTAGAAACATACGCACAGAGAAAGGGGTGACACCCACACACTCAGCCCCCGCCTCTCACACACAGAGACACAGCCCCCACACATATACAGCCCACTGGTACAGAAACACAGCCACACCCCACACATACAGGCCCCTCACACAGCCACCCACACCCCCCACATACAGCTCCCCCTTCCCACACACATACACTTAGCAACTCCACACACTTAAAGCCCCTCACGCTGACATACACCCCACCCCACGCATATAGTTCCCCCTCAAACAGCCACACAGACCCCACACACACACACCCACATACAGTTATAATGTATAAGTTGGTGCAGTCCTGTAGCTCAGTGTTTGGAGCAATCGCCTTACAAGCCAGAGAACTGGGTTCAATTCCAGACAGGGTGTAGCTTGGGCAGGTTTCCATCTCCACACGTCTAATACAACAAATAATTACATAATACTGAAATCATTATTAGATAAGAAATAATAATTAATTCATTAATTAATTGGGAAACAAAAAGAAATACGAAACAATTACAAATAATTTAAGAATTGATTAAGAAAATTTATTTTAGAAAATCTAAATTGGAAAAAAGCCAAACAACAAACAATTTTTTTTTAAAAACCATCTAGTGAGAGCCAGTGGGCGGGTCTCTCTCTCTCCTGTCAATGACTGGTTACCAGGGAAACGGTGGCCGTCTCTTTCTCTCCTGTCAATCACTGATTACCAGGGAAACGGGCGGGGCGTCTCTCGCTCCCTTTCCTGTCAATGATTGGTTACATGGGAAACGGGGGGCGTCGCTCTCTCCTGTCAATCACTGGTTACCAGGGAGACAATGCTGCGCGCAGGCAAACTGCGTCATCAACGTCCGTCAGCAGGTCACGTGGTGAGTGTCCCCGCTGGCGGCGGCAGAGACACAGAGAGAGGAGAAGGTGGGAGCTGCCTGTGTACAGCCTGAGATATACAGAGAGAAGGTGGGAGAGAGAGAGAGAGAGACTGTGTGTGGGGGTCTGTGTGAATGGCTGTGTGTGTGTGTCTGTGTGTCTGTGTGTGAATGGCTGTGTGTGTGTGGCTGCTGTGTCTCTGTGTGTGTGTCCCTGACCCCCCTTGTCTCTCTGTAGGTGGTTCTGCTGTGAGGTTGAGTGTGGCTGCTGTATGTGTGTGTGTGTTTGTGCGAGAGAGAGAGAGTGTGTGTCTCTGTGGGAGTGTGTATTTGTGAGAGTGAGTGTGTTTGTGTGTGTGTCTTACTAACCCCCCCCCCCCCCCTCCCTTGTCTCCCTGTGCAGAGTCCTGGTCTCTCTGTGTGTCTGTCTGTGTGTGTGTCTCTGTGTGTGTGTGTGTGTCTCGGTGTGTGTATCTCTGTGTGTGTATCTCTGTGTGTGTGTGTGTGTGTGTCTCTGTGTGTGTGTCTGTATCTCTGTGTGTGTGACTCTGTGTGTGTGTATATGTGTCTCTGTCTGTCTGTGTGTGTTTGTGTGTGTCTGTCTGTGTGTGTATCTATGTGTGTGTATATATATGTGTCTCTGTCTGTGTGTGCTTGTGTGTCTGTCTGTGTGTGTCTCTCGGTGTGTGTATCTCGGTGTGTGTATCTCTCTGTGTGTGTGTGTCTCTGTGTGTGTGTGTGTGTATCTCTGTGTGTGTGACTCTGTGTGTGTGTATATGTGTCTCTGTCTGTCTGTGTGTGTTTGTGTGTGTCTGTCTGTGTGTGTATCTATGTGTGTGTATATATATGTGTCTCTGTCTGTGTGTGCTTGTGTGTGTGTCTGTGTGTGTCTCTCTGACACTCCTGACTTCCCTGTAGGTCCTGGTGTGAGGATGAGTGTGTCTGTGTGTGTCCCTCACACCCCCTTTGTCCCCCTGTAGGAGAGACTGGTGTGAGGGTGAGTGTGACTGTGTGAGAGTGTGTCTGTGTGTGTGTGGCTATGTGTGTGTCCCTATGTGTCCCTGACTCGCCTGCCTGTAGGGGGTACTGATGTGTGGGTCAGTGTGGCTGCTGTCTATGTGTGTGGGTGTCTGTGTGTGTGTGAAGCGCTTGTGGCTCAGTGGTTAGATCACTTGTCTTCCAAGCTGGGGAGACATGTGTTTGAATCCAGGCAGGTCAGAGCGAAACCTTGGGCAAGTTTCCTTACTCCACACACACACACCTAATAATAATCCCAAAAAAGCACAATTATAAAATTGGTCATTTCAATCCACGACTATTTGTGGGACGCTGCTGTGCGCAATTGGCTGCCGCGATTCGCCCACAAATATACAGTCAATTCACTTTACAGTGTTTTCTGTGAAGCGCTTTGGGACGTCGATAAGATGTGAAAAGTGCTATATCAAATGCAAGGATTAATGTTACGTGTGTGTGTGTCTCTGTGAGAGTGTATATGTGAGTGTGAGTGTGTTTATATGTTGCCTTCTTAACCACCCCTCCCCCTCCCCCCAACCCGTTGTCTTCCTATCAGACGGCTGGTGTGAGGGTGAATATGTCTGTTTGTGTGTCTTTGTCTCCGTGTGTGTCTCCATGACCCCCCATTGTCTCCCTGACCCCCCATTGTCTCCATGACCCCCCATTGTCTCCCTGACCCCCCATTGTCTCCCTGACCCCCCATTGTCTCCCTGACCCCCCATTGTCTCCCTGACCCCGCATTGTCTCCCTGACCCCCCATTGTCTCCCTGACCCCCCATTGTCTCCCTGACCCCCCATTGTCTCCCTGACCCCCCATTGTCTCCCTGACCCCCCATTGTCTCCCTGACCCCCCATTGTCTCCCTGACCCCCCATTGTCTCCCTGACCCCCCATTGTCTCCCTGACCCCCCATTGTCTCCCTGACCCCCCATTGCCTCCCTGACCCCCCATTGTCTCCCTGTAGGGGCGGCATTTGACCATATGTTTGGCTGGTAACACATCAGGTGTAAGTTTGTGCTGCTGACACAAGGCAGCAGAGAATGTCTGAGGAAACCCAAGCCAGCAACATGGAGTGTGTGATTACCCCAGGGAAAGGTAACCACTCAATTTATCTGTACCTTACTGTGTTTACTTATTGTTTAATTATTCATTCTAACTTTAATGATAACTTGCCCTTGCATTACTTGTATTTTGCCTACAATTATACAGTCAATTGACGCTATAGTATATTGTGTAAAGTTCGACATGTCGATAAGATATGAAATGCTTTAAATCAAATGCAAGGATTATGTATTTTATCTGATATTTCACTTTTCACGTCTTGTTGTCACAAAACGGTTCACAGAATATACTGTAAAGCAAATGGACCGTATATTTGTGGACAAAATGCGATATCAAATCGTGCCTAACATTATCCCACAAACAGCAGTGGAATGAAACGATCAATTTATTAATGTTGTTTTTTTTTGAAATTATTGTAAGTAAATCTTCGAAGGAAGTAAGTATACCTTTGTATGTGGCAGGACAGCAAGATAAGGCTGTTAACACAGCGTACGAGATACTAGGCTTTATAAATAGTGGCATTGAGTACAAAGGTCAGGAAGCTTTAATTAACCTGCATAAAACATGGCCTCAGCTAGAGTGCTGTGTTTCGATTCTGGGCACCATTATTTATGTTAAGAATGTTAAGGCCTTAGAAGGGATGCAGAGGAAATTCACTGGGATGAGAGCAAGATTGAGGAAATTTGGTTATGAGAAAACTCTAGAAAATCTAGGATTATTCTCATTGCAGCAGAGAAGGTTATGAGGAGACCTGATAGAAAGTTTTCTCATGCAGCGAGTTGTTTGAATCTGGAATCAATTGCCTGAAAGGATATTGGGGGCCAATTTGATAACAACACGAGGTGGGTAGTTATTTGGGGAGCACCGGTTTTGCGGAGTTATCATGAGAAATCCAGCTGAGTCGGATTGACATTGAATAGTTATTTTCAACGAGCCAGCACAGACTCAAAGTGTCAATATGCCTCACTTTAGCTGTAAAATTCTGTAAGATTTATGATTCTATATTTCTATTATTATTAGGCCTGTGGAGTGAGGAAACTGACAGAACTTTAACCAGGTTTCTCGTTTATAATATGCGTGCTCTTATGGAATATGTTTTCACGTCCCCCCACTCCTCTGCATCCCCCTACCTCTCTGATCTCTCTTCTCTCCTCAAACCAGCACCCGCTACCTTCGCTCTACCGGATATGACGTTCGAATCCTTCTCTCTACCCTCGGCAGCCGTGCCTTCATTCACTATGCCCCAAGGCTCTCGAATTCCCTTCCTCACTCCCTTTGCCTCGCCCCCTCTCTTCCCAGTTTCAGGTCACAGCTAAAGACCTTTCCCTTCGACCACACATTTGGTCAGCTTTTTGCCCTTGGCTCGGTCCCGGGATGTGCTACTGTGAAGCGCTCTGAGATGCCATCCGGCTTGGAGGGCACTATATCAATCAAAATTTTTGTTGTTGTTGGAATTGATTTGGATTGTACTGCACTTTTGTACTTAATTTATTGTTCATGTAATATTTTGTAATAACAATATTCCTTGCATTTGGTATAGCACTTTTCAAATATTCTGAATCTCTTAAGCTGCTTTGCAGAATATACCAAAAAGTGAATTGACTGTACATTTTACTGTCGAATCATGGCAGCCAACAACAACAATAACCATATTTGTTTTTTAGAAGTATTATTGGCTTTGGAAATCTATCAACCAGGTTCATATTTACTGCACTGCAAACAGAGGCCTGTGGAGTGAGGAACCATGGCTAAGGTTTTTCCCCACCTGGGAATCAAGCCCGGGTTATCTTGTGCAAGGCATTGACCAATTTGATAAGGAACAATTTTATTTACTGTCTACAAAGCTCTAAAGTCTCTCAGCCTAAAGCTGTTAGTGCTTTCAGTTCTCTGTGTACATTACGTTTTCCAATTCTGTTCTTGCTATTGATCTACTCCATAGGGCTCAAGCCTGGAAAGGGTTTGAGCACCAGACAGAATCAAGTGACTGGAGCAGAGGCCAGGAACAGCAGATACAATTTTAGAAAGAGAGCGAGAAGTAATGACACTGAGGAAAAGGATCTTCGTGACGATGATTACCTATGTAAGTGATAAATCAATCAGAGTTTCTAAGCATAAAATGGTCCAGTGTAGAATTGGGCAGATGTTATCATAGTACTTTGACCTCCCAAGTCAAGAGGTGGTGGATTCCCCTCTCACGCCACATTGTAGATAGTGTGGTCACAGGACAATTGGCTGACATTGTCTATCCCCGATGTCCTGGCTTCAATAGAGTGTCCAGTACAGAGGTAGGGGATGGCAGCTCTGTTCAGCAGCAGCAATGAAATCATAGAATCATAGAATTTTGCGGCACAAAAGGAGGCCATTCGGCCCATCTAGTCTGTGCAGGCTCTGTGAACAGAGCAACTCAATCCCACTGCCCAACTCTCTCCCCATAACCTTGCAGACCTGCTCTCCCTAAATAAAGATCTAATTGTCTTTCAAAAGCTGTTATGGAATCTGCCACCACCACCTTTTCAGACAACGCATTCCAGATTCGAACAACCTGCCGAGTGAAAACATTTCTCCTCAGCTCCCCTCTGCTTCATTTTGAAACTATTTTAAATCTGTGACCACGAGACGCAGATTCGCCCACCAGTGGAGACAGTCTTTCCCTATTCACCCTGTCCAATACAGTCATGATTTTATAAACCTTTATTAGGTCTCCCCTCAACCTTCTCTGTTCTAAAGAGAATAAACCTAGCCTATCTAGCCTTTCCTCATAACTGAAGTCACTCAATCCTGGTACCAGTATATTAAACCTTCTTTGCACCCTTTCGAATGCCTTAACATTCTTTCTGTAGTGTGATGACCAAAATTGTACACATTACTCCGTCTGAGGCCTAACCGCAGTTTTATAGATGGTAATCAGCACATCCTGAAATTTATATAATATAATAATAATCCTTGCATTTGGTACAGCGCTGTCCACATCTTATCAACGTCTCAAAGCGCTTCACAGAATATACTGTAAAGTGAATTGACTGTATATATTTGTGGGCGGCAGCCAATTGCGTACAGCAGTGTTCCACAAACAGTCATGGATTCAAATGACCAATTTTATTATTGTGGTTTTTTGGAGGGATTATTATTATTAGTAGGCGTGTGGAGTAAAGAAACTTGCCCAAGGTTTCGCCCTGACCTGCCAGGATTCGAACACAGGTCTCCCCAGCTTGGTCTCCCCAGCTTGCAAGACAAGTGCTCTAACCACTGAGCCACAGGAGCTCCATTTGTACTCTATATCCCTATGTATAATGCCTCGTATTCCATATGCCTTCTTAATGGCTTTATCTACCTGTCCTGCCACGTTCAAAGTGTCACTAACACATCTATTGCTACTATTGGAAAAAAAGGGGGATTCTCCCCATGTCCTGGCCATGAATCCCTCAAATAAAATTGGTCATTCAAATCCTGTAAAATACTCAGACATCTCAACATAAAGGTTGCTTTACCTAATATGAAGAATAATATTGATATGACTCGCTTTCCTTCTCTTCTGGAATAGCTTCACGGGACTTTGTCACCTTCCTATATTTTGCACCTCTCTGTAGTTCTGAAGCATAAGACAAATAAGTGTCTGTGTGAATGTGCTTGTTCAGCCAAGGAATAGATGATCAGAGAGTCAACGGGGTTAATCAGCCCACCTACTGGCAATTGCTGAGGAGAGCAGTGTAGGGAGTTAAAATCCGGAGACGGGAACATGGCTCTTGATTGGAAAGACAATTATGGTGTCATTTAAGAGAGTTTATAGGAATTAGAGATAGATAGACAGACAGAAGAGTCAGGAGATATTCATGCGAAAAATCCTGAGTAAAGCTTTATTTGGTGAGTTTGAAAAATGGTGCTGGAAAGAGAGCATCGCACAGGGGATTTTGACCATTAGTTGGTTCAGGTGAGAAGTTTCAAAATGGCCCCCTCTGTGAGGAGCTCCTACCCAGTCCCACCCACTCCCAGCCATGACTCTGCACTAGGCTGGCGCTGAGCGGCTGCTCTGGTCTGACCACTGTAAAGCACGGTTATGATACATGGGTTTCTGCAGATCAAACGGAAACATCTATCGGAGTTTGAGAATCTTGGCTGGATTATCTTAGTATTAAACGCAAGTGTTTTTTCTTATTGTTAATAAGATTGCAGTTTCACATGCTGATTTTCACCCCATCCAGGAGGTGACTTTGCAGTTAAATATTTGTTGCTTTTATTAGCTGTGCATTTGATTGCTCAAAATGTACATTTTAAAAGATTGGTGTAATAGCCTGGAGCAGTTTGGCTATATCATCGCCTCCAGGGTGTAGATTGCATTATTAAGACAGATGCCGCAGTCCAGTTACTGTGGAGGGTGCGGTGAGGGGCGAGGCATGCACAGATGCCTTGACACAGACCTCAAGCTTTTAAGGTGAAGTTCCTCTGGGCCTCTTCTGAAAAATGATAAAGGTGCAACTGTTGTAATGGATAGCACCTTATCATGTCATCAAGACATCCTAAAGCACTTTGCAGGAAGTTACTATGAAGAGCAGTAAAAACAAAAAAAATAAAACTGTATAGCAGTGATCATGTTGGGAGGACGTTCTAGATTCTACCGTGATGACCCCCAAACAGCCATGAGATAATGGACCAAGTTTACCTTGGTTACTGACAGCCAGGACACTGTGGGAGAGAGAGAAACTCGCCTTTCTTTTGGAATCATTCCATGGTATATTTTAAGTTCCAACTGAACAGGTATGGCCGGGGAGCTTGGTTGAACATTTCACCAGAAGTGCGGCAACTCAGACTATGCAAAACATTCCCCACGTTAATATACATTTCTACCAGTGTCCTCGCCAGGCATTCACTTCATTAATCATTCAGTCACCCGATGGCTGTTTGTGAGAAGCTTGCGACTGACACTGACACATACTGACCTGCATAAATGGTGATATATAAATGTAATCTATTATTGTCCCAAAAAGTTAATGTGCAGGTGCAGCAAGCAACTAAGAAGGAGAACGGCACGCTAGCATTCGTTTCAAAAAGTTTAGAGTATAAGAGTTGGGAAGTTTTGCTGCAACTGCATAGGGCTCTAGTGTGATGGCACCTAGATTATTGTGTGCAGTTTTGGTCTCCTTATTTAAAAAAGGACATACTTGCCTTAGAAGGGGTGCAGCGTAGATTCACTAAGTTAGCTCCTGGGATCAGGGGACTGACCTATGAGGATAGGTTGAATAAACTAGGGCTGTATTCTCTGGAGTACAGAAGAGTTAGGGGGATCTTATTGAAACATATAAGATTCTTAAAGGGCTAGATAAAGTAGGCACTGAGGGACTGTTTCCCCTCGTAGGAGAACCAGGGGACACAGTCTGAAAGTTAAGGTTCAGCCTTTTAGAACAGAGTTGAGGAAACATTTCTTCACTCAGAGGGCAGCGAATTTATGGAATTCACTATCCCAGAAGGCTGTAGATGCTCAGTCCTTGAACATCTTCAAGGCTGAGACTGATAGATTTTTGAAAAATAGAGGGATCAGGGGATATGGGGATAGGTCAGGTAATCAAAGTTAGGTGAGAAAATCAGCCATGATCTTATTCAATGGCGGAGCAGGCTCGAAGGGCCGAATGGCCTACTCCTGCCTAATTCTTATGTTCTTAAATATCTGTGGCAATCTCCTAGCGAACAGTGCCTGGCTGTGATTCTACCGCCAGCCATTAACTGCTAGACTTTCAGAGAGGCCTGAGGTGTTCCTCATTGTTAGTTTGGTTTCTGTGGCTCTCAATGATTTAGGCACTAAATTTATAGCATTTTAGTGGAGCTTTGTACCACAGGTAAACATTCAGTTTCAGTGGCCATCTCCAAGGTAACAGGGTGTGGCTGTGATTTACTGCCAGACATTAGCTGCTGGACTCTG
Source organism: Hydrolagus colliei (assembly GCA_035084275.1). Lineage (NCBI taxonomy): Eukaryota > Metazoa > Chordata > Chondrichthyes > Chimaeriformes > Chimaeridae > Hydrolagus > Hydrolagus colliei. The sequence continues at coordinate 192,356 of JAYJKW010000093.1, read as the reverse complement.
ACCAGGGTGTGTTATTACCTTTACAGCCTAGAACACTGAAGCCACGTCACTGAGAGGCTCGGGAACCAGAGGCTGGAGCTGTCGCTCAGACAGAGGGAAAGAGGACGGTCAGTCTCTGATTAGATCTCAATGTGGCTGAAATAAACCAGTACAAGTTACCGCAGGATTGAAACACTTGGAGACATCTCCCCAGGTGAGCTGAGCAACACAATCTCAACTTGTTTTGTTGTCAGTGAAAGTTTATTGTTACTGAAGAAGCAGGAGCCAGTGACCGAGGAAGAGGTTAAATGTGATCATTTACGTTAATTCATCCAACCATTTTAACATCGTATGAGGCAGAATATAATTCTAAAATCTTCAGTTGAATTTGATTGATTTGAAATATTGTTTCATCTCAGAATTAGGTCACATAACAGGACCTCTGCAGTTGAAGGGAGAAACTTAAACTCAACTTGTAGTTGTTATTCTCAGTGAAAGTTTAACGTTAGTAAATGAAACCATGACTGAGGGAAGAGATTCATACGTAGTTGTTTACATTAATTAATTGAACCATTGTCACATGTATCGGGCAGGAATGGATTCCCAAATCTTCTAATGAACTTGATTGATTTTAAATATTGTTTCGGCGAAGAATTAGGTCAAGTTTCTGTTATAATCTCCGAGACGCTCTCTGTGTGGATGGTACTATATTTTTGTTGTTGGTGTTGTTTTCTCATCTAACACCCCTCTTTCCATGGCTTAAGCTCCGCAGCTACTCTATCTCTGGTTTATAGCTCATAGCTCCTGCTCGGTAGATCAGTCTGATCAGCCTGTGGAATGCGGTGGAGAGAACCTGGCATATTTGCTGAATGCTGCTCATTAGATTTCACACTGTGGGGAATCAGCCTTAATTGTGTTCAAATCTTTATCTGACTGACAAAATGCCGCCATTTTCTCTTTCCGTACTGGGAGAAATGATTTTAAGTTGTTGACTTTGAAGGAGGGGAACGCTGAGATCACTGAAGCTCAACAGAATCTCCTGCTCCTAAGTCCAGAGCCCAACCCACAGTTATATTACCTAAAAATGTCCATAAAAGGCAACAGTACCTATTGGCCTTGTTAAGGTTTCACTGACTGTTGCACAAATGTGGTTCAAAGAGTAGTAACAGGAGATTAGACGCAGAGCTCAGGGGATGGGCTGAATTGGGCAGGTGACTGGAATGGGAAAGAGGGAACGTGGAAACAAGTGGGAGGAGGTGTCAATCTCACACTGGGGTTAGTCTGCTGATGGATGTGAAGTCCAGTGATTGGAGGACAGAGCGTGGCTCTGTTGTACAGTGGACTGTGACCAGGGTGTGTTTATCACCCTGTTACAGCAGAGTTTCCTGAGCCCACATCACGGAGAGGATCGGGAGACACTGGAACCGACTGCTCCGCTCACTGAGTGAGGAGGAAGAGAAGACAGTGAGTTTTCTGGTTAGAAACCGCACCTGATACTTTTTGCTTGTCAGTTGGGTGTTTGATCGAAAGCTCAATTGTTAGATGAGGTGATTCTTGATGTGTGTCTTGGAGGAGGAAAGTGAAAGAGTGAAACGGAGGGAATATTGAATGGAGTTCCAGAGAGTGCCTGAAGGCCCGCCCTGCTATGGTGTGTTCGATGAGGCTGGCAAACTAACGAAGGAGGGAGCCGGCTGAGTAGAAGAAATGGGAATGTTAGTAGGAGGTCAGAATGTCGTAGAGACATGGGAGGAGAAGGTGAAAAACAGGATCTGGAATTATGTCCCCTGTGATGGGAAGTCAGTAGAGTTCGGGGGAGGTTGCGGTTGATAGAATCGCGGAGCCTGATCGACAAGAGACCTAAATGCTGACATTGTCTTTCGCTTTCCCCTCATGTGGAAAATATCTGATATGAGAAGGCTGATATGATTGAATTTAAAAGAGGGAAGGGCTGAGCTCATTGAGGCTCAACAGAACCTCTTGGTCCCAAGTCCAGAGCCCAACCCACAGCTATATTACTTGAAATTGTCCATAAAAGGTTACCCTGGCTTTTAGCTTTGATAAGGTTTCACTAACTGCTACACAAATGAGATTCAAAGGGCAGGAAATGGAGATTAGACTCAGAGTGCAGGGGATGGGCTGAGATGGGCAGGTGACTGGAATGAAAAAGAGGGTAAGTTGAATTAAGAGGGAGTATGTGTCAGTGTCACACTCGGGTTAGTCTGATGATGACTGGGGAAGAGAAAGTTAGGTTCATCCTGTAGAAGACTGAGCAATATCTGGTAAACAAATTTGATGTTGACACTACCTGAAATGGATGGGTGCAATATTAGCCCAGGGTTCATCTCTGTGTTTTTACATTGTACATTTTTGGTTATCTGGACACTTATCAGAAATACCATCTCTGGTGCTAGTTTAGGTTGGTTAGCCATGTTCGTGGTAAGTGGCTGTGCGACCAAGTTTGACGCTGTTGACTTTGAGCTCACAGAACAGACTGACTGACACTCCAGTTGGGAGATATTGTGCTCCACAAAACGCCGTCGTTAGTTGCAAATATTAAGCAGGAACCTGTCCATGCTCATCTACATTTTATAGACATGTTTCCCAATGTCCTGGACAACCATTTTTCTATGAATCTGATTTGGAAGATGAGATTAATTAACTCATTAGTAACTGTGCCCAAGAATAAATTCTCAAGCCTGTTACAATTGTTTGCCTTACACAGATGTGCTTTCAATTTGACTGCAGACTACAGTATCATAGTCTGCAGTCAAAGAAACATACAGACTATAGTATCATATTCAGCACTGTTACAGGTAACATAAATAGCTGTTTGTAAATTGGTCATTTCAATCCATGACTGATTGTGGGAATCTGCTTTGCCCAACTGGCTGCTGTGTTTTGCCCACAAACATATAGTGAATTCACTTTACTGTATATCCAGTAAAGCACTTTAAGATGTCTAGAGGTTGCGAAAAGCAATATGTCAAATGCATGCATCATTATTATTCGTACTGTGTCTGTCCATCAGTAATCTAGACATGTATCACTGTAGCTAGTTTTCAAATAGCTGTAACAACCAGATTTGTCTTGTACCTGATATGACAAGTCAATCTGTACCTAAAACAATAACTGAATTGGAAACAGTTGATCATAGATTAGAAGGAAAGTGTTCAACCGGGTGTAGTTTGATAATGCAGCCCAATCTACAACAGCATCCCATCAACAACAAGGTGATGAGGAGCATTATTACTTTGAATTGATGGCGATTGCTTCATGTAACATCAATTTGTGATCTTAAGAGAGACGACGTATGGATGACACAAACAGAAAATAGATAAGTTTCACTCTGCTCTTTAGCTTTTTGTCCAAAGCAAGAATCTCAAGATCAGTTAGAAAAGTTTCAGTTCCACCGTTCCTTACATGTGGACAACTAGACGGAAATTGCACAGCATACCTTCCCATGTTAAACAATAATAAGACTTTCATTCAATATCGCGCCTTATCATGCCTTACGGACGTTTCAAAGCGCTTCACAGAATATACAGTAAAGTGGTTTCGTTATATCTTCTTTAAGTTGAGGCCTGGGCATTCAATAACGCAACAGGTTCTGTGTGTCATGACAGCGGTGGGCGAGAATTACTTTGATTAGCAGCCAGAAACTCAGCTTTTTAAAATAAAGCAGGCAGCTGGTTTGAGTCTGTCTTGGCCTGAGCGGTGCGGTCAATGGGGGGAGTGGGTGGAAATGGTCAGCTGGGGCTAATGAAGCGGGTAGCGATTCGTCAGAGTGTGCAATGAAAGGAGTCAGTGTGTCCCACTCTCACTTCTGCCCCCACCTCTCTCTCTCTGCACTCCCTCCCCCTACCCCCACACACCCCACTACTCTTTCCTCCCTCTCTTTCTCGCTCCTTCACTCTCTCTCGGTCTCCCTCCCTCCTACCCTCCATCGCTTATTCTCTTGTTCTCTCTCATTCCCTGCACCGATCCTGAGATATTGTGTGTGTGTGATAGGGAACTAGTGGAGCCTGGCATGGGTAGGAGCCACGTAGTTTAGTACAGTTGAGTATGTGAGAAGTGGAGTTTTAGATCATTTGATTTTGTGCATGTATCTCCCTCTCTCTCTCACTGCGATTTTGTGTGTATCATCCAAGATCTCTCATGGGAGAGAGATCTATCCCAATCTCTCTCTCCGTCTGTGTGTGTTGCTCACTGTGTGTCTGTGAGTCTCACTATGTTACAGTCAGTGACTGGATACACATGCTCAATGGTGCTCAAAGAGGAATTGCTGTGTTTGTCGGATATGTTGCTGTTACTCTGTGAATAAACACATGCAATGCAGGTCTGGGCTGGTTGGGTAACACTCTGACTGTGGTAACACCAGTGATCTCAAACAAACATGGTTCTGCTGTAACATTAACAGGATTTCCACCAATATATTCTCAAGAGTCAGATTGTCAGTGAAACAAACCAGGCCAGGTCGAGCTGTTGCTGTTTGTTATGGTACATTTTAGCTGTATTTCATTTCAACAACATCAACATGTGGTGAAGTATCTCAATGCCTGGTTATCTGACTTTCTGAATAAACAATGAAACACATGTAGATCAACAAGCCTGGGCTATATTTGTTGACAGAAAACGACCTGACTTTTCACTGTGACCAACTATGGAGCACTGATGGCAGTGGCATCCACACTGTGTGCTCACTGTGTTTGCGAGGCGGGTGGGGGGGTGGGGGGGCACTGGAAGCAGAAAGTGTCATTTATTTCAGGAACAGATTCTAGAGATTTCTACTAAACATGATCTCAGGATTCAGTGCAAAGTTTGGGACATGTCATGTCAAACGACTGCCAGGATGATGGAATCTTGGTCTTCTTTCACTTGAGCAGTACCTTACGTTCTAAAGGGAATGGCCGCTTGTTTGGGAATTGAGAATGTCACAGGAGCAACAACAACTTGCAAATAATATAACCTCACACATTGTGCGGAAAGCAATGCCCCACACACTGTGTACTCTGTCTGTCCTGGGCTCTGTGTGTCAGCTACAGCATTGAATCAGCCGCTCCTGATAATCAGCTTTTAGTTTAACATGCAAAATCCTGCTGCAATGTGCTACAATCTTTCACGCTGTTTGCCATCTTCCCAAGTTGCTTGTCATCAGCAAAGTTTACTGTTTTGTCTCTTTATTCCCAAGACATTCACCACTATGAGTACCTCAGCCATGCACTTTATCTCCACTAGAGGCATTATATCATTTTGTGGTTATTGTTGCTTATTGATTTGAAGCGTTTTGATATTTATCTACTTCTCTTAGGAAAGCCATTATCTATTCTGTCTCGACCACTGCTCCCGCCAACACATTCCAGATCCCAACTGCTTTGTTGTTCAACAAACGTGCTCCTGGTCTCTTCCAATCTTTCTCCCGAAATTCATATCTCTTTCACATATTCAAATCTCCATCCTCTTAATTATTCCATCCACTATAATGCAGCATTGCTATTCTGCTCCACTCCCATTGGTTCCCTCTGACAGGTTTTGATTCCCTGCTCGGTTCTGTCCTAACTGTGTTCTTTACAGCTAAAGTGTGTGTCGCTTGGCTCAGTTGATAGATCGCTGGCCTCTCAGTCACAAGGCATGTTGTTCTGAGCCCCACAAGCCATGGATAAATCATCAGGTCATCCAAAAGCTTCTGTGGCCACAAGACAGGCAGAGAGAGCAGATCAGTGTCAAAACCTGAGCAACCTGTAATTGCTTCCATTTAACACTGATCTCTCTTACAGGAATTCTACACCGCACCTCAACATTGCAGCAGTGAGCAAAGCCGCCAGGCTCAGATATTCACACTACAAGGGCTGTGAGACAGGCAATAGACCATCCAGCAGTGGGCGCTACAGCTAGTGGTAACCAGCCAAAGGGAGGCACAATGCAAGGAACCACAAGAGCTGCAGGAACCAGTGAGTACAGACAGTGGTTTTCAATCTAGGTGCTTCAGCGCCTTGGGACGTCCTCGTAATGTGAAATTCCGTGTAATATTGTTGCTGTTATTGTTCTCATCCCGAAGCAGCTTCTACTCAATATAGTGATCGGAAGGCAACACAGCCTCCTGCACTCAATCTCGGATCCAGAGGCTCTACTCAATCCCCTTACTTATTCCATCCAATGTAACTGCAACATTGCTATTCTGCTCCTCTCCCACTTTCTCTCTGTTGCTTTGGTTTGCATTCAGTTCTCCTTCCCCACAAACTCCTCCCTTATCCAATGTTGCAATGATCGTCAAGGTTCGCACTGTCCTCTTGCATCTTACATATTGTCAGGTCACAACAAATCAATAATCGGACGAATTCTGGCGAGTTACAGCGACTCTGAGATGCACATGGTGACCTGGTTTTACCGGCAGAGACTAGAGAAGGTGATGGTTGATCAGGTGATGGACTTGGCATCGGTGCTGGAGAAAAATTTGAAAGGCAGCCAGTATGGGGTAAGTTGAGCAACTTTAGAATAAACTTGTTCTTGGTGATAAATCAGACGGCACAGGCCATTACGTTGATCATGGAAACGCACATTCCTGTGGCCTAAATGTACACTTCACTAGGAGCCCGTATGTGACCCTAACATCAATATCTAAATTTATAGTTAGCGAGATTTTCTGACAAGTTGTACAAGGAACACATCAGTTATATACATTTTACAATCATTGGTGTGAAGTACATGTTGGTGTTTCAATGAGGTGGTCAATAGCAATATGAAATGGGAGAATTGTTATTGGTGTAACTGGAGTATCCGTGTAATTGAGCAACTGAGCTGATATATAAGAGACTACGTTGGAGATATCCAATATAGTTATGACACAAATGTTACAAAGCAAGTCACACAAATTCCAATGTTGACCATATATACAGTAAAATCCATACCACCAGCTGATATTCTACGTTTTATTCACACGTTGACTCCCTCAATGTCATAGTTCAATTTTTGTATGTGTGTGTTCGTTAATCTGCTTCCCATTGTCAGCGAATGAAGGAAGTGATACAGTGAAAGATAGACGGGAAAATTTATTTTGTCAGCCTTCTCTAGCCTGCGTGTTTGACAGCTTTGTGTTAGGTCCGTGTCTGGGGCTATAGTCAATTCATTCTTTGGTCCATTATTCTCAATCTGTGTTCAAGTACTCGATTGCGCATTACATCACGGTAATGAACATCTTCCCAGGAAATTATGGAACGTAATCAGAAGCTGACCTAAATCCGCCCAGTAGAGATCGGTTTAATCCCTTTTAACATAAACACTGAATCAAACCCACCTCACCAAATGATTATTCGTTGGTTACATTCTAAAGAATAAACGGTAAAAAATAATTATGTAGCATTAATAAATGAAATGTAATAAATTCAATTGACAAATGGAGGCCATTCGGTACATAGAGTCTGTGCCGGCTCTTTAAAAAGAGCAATTTAATGCCACTCCCCTGCTTTCTCTCCGTAACCTTTTAAACAACAACAGCAACTTCGATTTATATAGCACCCTCCACGCTGGACTGCGTTTCAGAGCGCTTAACCCGTCCGCCCCAAATCAATGTCTACCTCTCTTTTAAAATTTATTATCGAATCGGCCTCCACCACCATTTATGGGACCATTGATGACGCCAATGGCCAGCAACAACTTTGGAGTAAATTATGAATATCATATTGCCGTTCACAACATATACATAACACAACGTAGGTGTAATGATTGTGTGATTTGCGGAGAATCACAGTGACCAGTTTGTGTCTGGCAATGCCCTCCAACAGCCATGACAGTCGTCAATTTGAATGACCAGTTTATATATATATTGTGGGGATTAAAAATATTAACTAAATGGACACATTGATAACAAAACAATTGAATCAAACCGTTCGTCTCATAGCAGCGTTGGTGCAGTTTAACACTCTTATTTCTCATTAAAGTATATCAGACGGCTGGTGAACAGCAATCAGATACAGGAAGCATCGAGATACCTGCTGGGTGTAGTGACTGGAGCCAGCGCACAGGTCCACAGAGCCATATGGGAAGCTTTTGTGATAATGCAGGACAATCAACCAGAGCTGAGGAGGATCCTAGGAGAGATACAGAAAAAACGTACGTCACAGCGTCAATGGGAGAAGTTTTTCAGGATGGGAATAAAGGGGGGCGGGGAGTCCGGTTTTTACACATTTCTATACAATCTGCTAGTTATGCTGTGTCTCAGACTACTTGCTATGGTTTGTGGGGAGCAAGTGAGGAGATAATCATTACGAGATAACTCGAGTTTGGGCAAGGCCAGGTCACCATCAATCAGACCTCAACAAGTTTCTGGATTAAAGGCTCGTAAAGATCAAGTATCAGAGCCGATGAACACACGACCTGTTGTCAGTTTAGCTCTTATCTCCTGACAATCCTTTAGCTGGGCCTCCTTCTTGCGTTTGCTCCAACTATCGAAGCCAGTCAGGAATCTGCGCGTCTTGATCAACCCCAAACTGTCCTTCCTCCCACACGTCTGCTCGATTACTGGTACCGCTTTCCACCACCTCCGCAAGAATCTGCCAATACCTCACCCCCCGTGTTGCCGAGAAACTTTTCCGTGCATTGATCACATCTAGACTCAACTACGGAAACTCTCTCCTCGTCAGCCTCCCCAGCTCCTCGCTTCACAGGCTGCAGATCATTCAGAATTCTGCAGCTCGTGTACTCTCCCATACCAGGCTCCTTGACCATATCACTCCCACCCTCGACTGTGTCAACTGGCTCCCCATCTCCCAGAGGATCCAACTGAATATCCTCGTCCTAACTTTCAATGCCATTCACGGCTTTGCCCCCACCTATCTCTTCAACCTGCTGTCTCCCTATTAGCCTGCCCGTTGCTTCCGTTCAGCGGGCTCTGGCCTGCTCATGGCAACCACGCCGAACTGCCCAACCATCTGTGGCCGGGCTTTCAGCCTCTCTGCTCCCACACTGTGGAATTCCATCCAGCAAACCCTTCACCTCGCTTCCTCGCTTTCTTCCTTTAACGCCGGTATCAAGAGCTTCCTCTTTTACCGTGCCTTCTGCTAACATACTACCTCTACCACCTTGCCTACTTTCCTTCCCCCTGCCCCTACACCGACCCATCCATTCCCTGCTCGGTTCCAGACCTATCTGTTCAGCGCCTATGGACGTTCTGCCGACATGAAAGGTGCTCTATAAATTTAATTTTGTTGTTTTTACCGGTGCCTTCATTTCACGCATGGACAAGAAAATTTCCCTCTCCTTTTCCTTTCCAGATTTTTTTTAGATATCCCTTTCCTTACCACTGGGAAGATAACACACCCTCCTGGACCCAATTGCTGCTGTAGTTAATATCCTCTATCCCTTAATTATTTTAATCTACTATACGTTGATGGGCCGAATGGCATCCTTTTGTGCCGTAATGTTCTATGATTCTATGAACTACTGCATTGCTATTCCGCTCCTCTCCCACTTGGTCTCTGGTGCTTTGGTTTGCACTGAGGCCTCCTTCCACACAGACTCCTCCCTTATCCAGTGTAGTAATGATCATCATAGCTCTTACTGTCCTTAATATATTGTCAGATGAACTTCTGAAAAGTTACAGCGACTCTGAGCTGCACATGGTGACCTGGTTCTACCGGCAGAGACTGGAGGAGGTGATGTTTGATTTGGTGGAGGACTTGACATCGGTGCTGGAGAAACACCTGGAATGCAGAGATTGTGCAGTAAGTTGCGCAACATTGGAATGAACTTGGGTTTGTGGTGTACAGCCCCGACTCACTGTAACATGGATCATGGAAATTAATTCCGAACCTACATTCATGTGGCCTCAACAAACATTTCACCAGGATCCCAAATGGAACACAAGCATCAGGGTTTAAATTTATATTTAGCTAGATTTGCTTAAAACGGTGCCTTGTGGTGCCTTGCTGATGTGGAAATATGAAATGGGAGGACTTTTGTTGGTGTAACTAAGGTTTCCAAAACTGCGCTGATATGTAAGAGGTTGAAGAAGACCAATAAGGTTGTATTCCAAACTTTATTAAGCAAATCACACAGGCGCCAACAGAGCCCGTAGATACTATAAGATCCATCTTACCTGGTTCCCTGGGAAGAGCATTTGATCGTACACGTGGACTCTCACGTTGACTCCCTCATTATCAAAGGTAATTTTTGGATGTGTTTCTTAATCCATCACCCTTTCTCAAAGTGCAGTGACTTTGTTTTTTGTGGACAAAGACGGAAACCAGTTTGTATCCGACAATGCACACCGACAACCATGACATATACTCGAAAACAAATGAATAAAGCTGTTCTTCTCACAGCAGCTTTGGTGCAATTGAACACTTTCATTTTTATTTGAAGCGCATCCGACAGCTGGTGACTGGGAATCAGACACAGGAAGCATCGAGACACCTGCTGGGTGTAGTGACTGGAGCCAGCGCGCAAGTGCAGAGAGCTATGTGGGAAGCTTTTGTGAAAATGTGCAACAATAACTCAAAGCTGAACAGAATCCTGGGAGAGATTCAGGAAAAGGGTACGTCACAACATTAATGGGGGAAGCTTTTCAGGATGGGATGAAGCGGACCGGGGAGAGAGATTATTACACATTTGTATGCAATCTGCTGGACACGCTGTCTCCCAGACAAGTAGCTGTGGTTTGTGGGAAGTCAGTTTGGAGATAATAACTAGGGTATAACTGGAGATTGATCCACGCCAGGTCAGACTTGAGGAAATATCTGCATTAAAGTCTGTTAAACAACACGTATCAGAGGCTGATAGTGGCAGCAAAGTAATGGAGTGGGTCAGGAAAGTCATTGACACAGACACGAATAAGGTTTGTCGGGTGGTGAGAAGTAAGAGAGGGATATCTAGGAAAACCCTATCAAATCGACTTGAAGATGTGGAAGGAAGGGACAAGATGGAGGGAGAGAGGAAGAGAGTTTCAGCGGGTTGGGGCAGAATGGTTGACAGTATGACCACCAATAGGATTTCCAGGTAGCCAGATCCTATCGAGCTGAGGCAGCGAATAGTGGGTGGGGATTATACAGTTGGGAGAGGTAGGGAAGTACCAGACTGTGAAGGAATTTGAAGATGAGTGTGAAGATCATGAAATCGATCTATTTGATGACAAGAAGCCAATGGAGCCTTGCTGGGAATAGAGATTAGAGTGGGTTAGTATGTTGGCAGTATTGGATGAACTGGATTTTGTGGACAGTGGAGCTGGGGGACTGCTGATGATGTCTTTTGTACAGTAACAATGGGAGATTACAGACTGGATATGATGACAAACAAGACACAGACTTGTCACTGTCTCCATAATGTGGAGTTTGCTTCCAACTGGTAAATACAGGAGGCGCCGACAGGAGCTAAGTTGGAGACCTTGGTCATGTTGACTTTCAACTAGACACAGTTACAGCTCCGCCTAGACTTGTTTTCTGACAGGTAAATGGTCAACACACATTACTGTGGTCGAGTGTACATGCAGGGATAGAGTTTGGTGTCTTTATGCTTGCAATGAAATTGGAAAGTATGCCTTCATGACATTAACGAACAAACCCAAAAATGAGACTTTCTCTCTGTTAGTTTCATTGCACAGCTAACTGTTGGTAAACTTCTTCAGGAACAGATCTTCTTATTGAGATATTTCGAACCTGGTGTGAAGTGAAGGTGTCAGAAGTACTGAGAGGTAAGTTTAGCTAATGACAAAGTGCTCTAGAACAACAACATCAAAATGATGTTAAATATGAACACATATAAAATTAAATAAAGCGTGTTTCTCCTGGAAATAATATCACAAAGTTTCACAAGAGAAATTGGAAACTAAGCAGCCAGACGAGGGCCGGAACTTGCTGGAGTTGACTGATGGCAAGGCACAAAGCAACGGGAGTTGGGGGGAGAAGTTCCAGAAAGCGATGGTCGCGTCTCAGAGATAGTGGATGTGGAACCAGAGCTAGGACGAGAGGTGGGCTCGGGCAGCAGGGTCGGCTTGCGTATGTTATAAACACTGAGGCACACGAGATGGGATGCATAATGTGTTTCAGAATTGTATATTCTCATTTGAAATCATGAGTAGTTGGGATTATTTCCAGGCAGGGCATAATGGCCAAATTCCTTCCTTCACGCTACTCAGGTTACCAGTCAAGTGTAGGAATCTGTCTGTCGATTGGCGGATCATTTTCCAGAAGTAATAATATCTTCAAACCAATAATAATTGTTTGGTAACTCAATCCATGACTGTTTGTGGGATGCCGTTGTGAGCAATTCGCTGCCGCGTTTCCCCCACAAATTATACAGTCACTATGCTTGTATCATGTGAAGCACTTTGAGTGATCTTGCTGACATGACAAGCTGCTTTATCAGATGCAATCATTATGATCAGTGCGTGTGTGTATGAGTAACCATGTATCCAAAGTAATGGACGCATTACTTTTACCGGGATATTGTATTGAATCTCAGCCAATATTAATCTGTTCTGTTGTTCAATATGAAGACATTCAAAAACATCACAAAGCAACTCTCCGCTCCCAGAATGAGAAGCTGACAGTAAACACGCTGCGAGGACGGGAGAAGACCAAGACATTCGTGCTGTCTGACCGCTATACGGAATTAATAGTCACTTCCTCTCCCCGCGAACGAAGGCTGGTGGAGCATGAACTGGTTGCGAGAGGGAAAGACCATGAGGAGTGGCAACAGAGGAACTTCAGGAATCAGCTGGAGAAAATACAACCCGATCAGCTGTTCAGATCTGCATTGCGGACAACCATCCTCAGCGGAATCGCAGGGATTGGGAAAACCACCCTGGTACAGAGCATTCTGTGTGGCTGGGCCACAGGGAAGATCTATCCCCAGTTCCACTTTATCTTTCATTTCAAATTCCGGGATCTGAACAGGATAAAAGGGGAAACAAGCCTGAAAACCCTGGTCCTGGAATCATATCCTTATCTTCAGGAAGTTCTGGAGAAGATCTGGGAGAAGACGGAACACTTGCTGTTTGTGTTTGACGGTTTGGACGAGTTCAAGAACATGATTGACTTCAGGGACAAGGTTGAGTTCAGCGAGAGAAGGAAAAACCCAGCCCCTCAGACTAGCTGCTCGGGGCCTGACTGCCTCTGTCTCGTGGCTGACATTGTGCGCTCTCTGGTGAAGCAGGAAATACTGAAAGGCTGTTCAGTGCTGATCACCAGCCGGCCAACTGCCCTGGAGTCTTTACCTCACACCAACACCAACCTCTGGGCTGAAATCCTGGGATTCTTCGCTGAAGGAAGGGAAGATTACATCAGACGCTTCTTTGCGGATGAGAAGATGGCAGCAGAAGTGCTAAGATATTTGAAGGAGAATGAGATCCTGTACACCATGTGCTTCAACCCTTCCTACTGCTGGATCCTCTGCTCCACATTGGAGCCAATCTTCAACCATCCAGACGGCAAACAGCCTCCCCCCAAAACCATCACTCAGCTGTACTCCAGCTACATGTACAACATCCTGAAGAACCATCCGCGTGTCAGTGAGCATCCTCGGGAGTTGATGAGGAGAGCCGGGGAGATGGCTTACCAGGGCGTCTGCAGCAGGACCATTGTGTTTGATGAGGAACATTTCTATCGCCATCAAATTGAACCCTCAAGCTTCATCTCAGGGTTTATGATGGAGATTCTGGAGAAGGATAATGGTGTGAGAGGAGTTGTTTACACGTTCCCTCACCTCACCATCCAGGAGTTTGTGGCTGCCCTGGCTCAGTATCTGACTCCATTCCGCAGGAACATGGTTGAGCTGCTGGACCAGGTTCACAAGGAGAAGGACGGGCGCTTTGAGATCTTCATGAGGTTTGCTGTGGGTCTGTCCTGGCCACACACAGCTCGGCAGCTGCAGGAGATCGTGGGGCCGCTACCTCAAGCAGCAGTCCATGAAACCATCTCCTGGCTGAAGGTCAATGTTGAGAAAGCGATTAAACAGACAGGGAATGAAGATGGCAAGAGGAACCTGCTGAACATGATGTACTATCTGTTTGAGTCTCAGAACAACAGACTGGCCCAGATCACACTGGGAGCTGTGGAGACACTGGACTTTGCTGGGTTCACATTGAACCCTCTGGACTGTGCTGTGCTGTCTCATGTGTTACAGCGCTGTGACTCCATAATGGACCTCAATCTCTACAACTGTAATATTGGAGCTGAAGAGATCCAGCGCCTGGGGCCCGCACTGCACAAGTGCCAACATCTCAGGTTTGTTCTTATTGATGGTCACAGTCTGAAACCTGGGGACTATCAGACAGTCAGTGAGGGGTGTCAGCATGCTGATATAGAGACTGTCTGATTGGGTGCAAATCCGTAAACAGTGTCTGGCTGTAAATGAAACTCGATGTTATAGTCCTGACTTGTGAGAAGTGTCCGAGGCCTGTCTGGGAAAACACTGTCAGGGACAGAGAGAGTGAGAGGGAGGGGTTGAGAGGGATGGGGAGAGAGTTGGAGAGAGAAAGAGGCAGAGAGGGAGTGAGTGAGAGAGGAAGAGAGAGAAAGAGGAAGAGAGAGAAAGAGAGAAGGAGAGAGAGGGACAGAGATTGGGAGGGAGAGAGAGCACGACAGGGAGAGTAATAGTAACAGCGAGAGAGAGAGAGATTGGGAGAGAGAGAGACAGCGAGAGAGGAAGAGACAGCAAGAGAGACAATGAAAAAGCCACAAAGAGAATTAGGAAGAGAGAAGCGGAGAGGGACAGAGAGACAGGGAGAGATAGCTAGAGTGCCCCTATTCTCTGGAACTCCATCCCACAGTCCCATTGTCTCGCTCCCTCCCTCGCTTCCTTCAAGGCCTGTTTGAGGAACCTCCTCTTCGACCGTACCATCTGCCACCCTCCCATCTCTCTCCCTCACCTCTCAACTCTATCCCTCCCCTCTCCACTCTCTCTCTCCTCTCGCAACTCTCTCCCTCCACTCCCAACTCTCTTCCCTGCCAACTCTATCTCTTCCCTCCCAACTCTCTCCTTCGCCTCCGAACTATCTCCCCTCCCAACTTTCTTCCTCCCCTCCCAATTCTCTCCCTCCCCACAGAAATCTCTCCCTCTCGTCATCACTATCTCCCTTCCCTCCCAACTCCCTCCCTCCCTACTCTCTCCGCTCCCTCTATCCTGCCTCCTTTCCCCTGCTCGTGTCCCGACCTTTCTGTTCAGCGCCTTGGGCTATTCTCGTGACATGAATGGCGCACCATACATTTAATTTGGTTGCTGTTGTGTCTCTCTCACTGTCTCCCACTCTCTCTCTGACTTTCTCTCCCTCTCTCTCCCTCTCTCACTGACTCTCTCTATCTCTGTTTCACTCTCTCCCTCGCGGTCTCTCTCTCTCTCACTGAATCTCTTTCTCTCTGACTTTCATTTACTGACTCTCTCTCTCTGATTCTCTCTCTTTTACTGACTCTCTAACTCTCTCTCACAGATTTTCACTTTATCGATGTCCCACTCTCTCTAACTCTCTCCATGACACTCTCTCGCTGTCTCTCTCTCAGAATTTCTCTCTCTGTGACGCTATCTCGGTGACTTTCTCTCACGCTCTCGCTGTCTCTGTCTCGTTATCTCTCTTTCGCAGTCTCTCCCTCTCTCTCTCTTGCGGTCTCTCACTCTATCTCTCGCTGTCTCCCTCTCACTGACTCTCCCCCTCTCTGACTCCCCCTCTCTCGCACGGACTTTCTCTCTCTCGCTGTTTCTCTCTCTTCCTGAGTCTCTCTCGTATTGACTGTATCGCTCTCTCGCTGACTCTCTCGCTGTCTCATTCTCTCTCTCAGTCTTTCTGTCTCCGCGACACGCTCTTTCTCACTGACTTTCTCTCTCTCTTCCCTCTCTCTTTCGCTGTCTCTCACTCTCTAGCTGTCTCTCTCTCACACAGATTTTCTCTCTCTCTCACTCTCTCTTTCGATATCTCTCCATCTCTCGCTGTCGATGTCTCTCGCTGTCTCTCTAATTGACTTTCACTCTCACTGACGTTCTCTCTCACTCTCTGCCACTGACTCTCTCCACCTCTCGCTGTCTCTGTCTCTCCAACTCTCTCTGACTTTCTCTCTCTGTGATTCACTTTTACCTTCTCTATCACTGACTCTCTTTCTGTCTTTCACTCTCTCACTTATATTTTTTTTCTCTCTCTCTCTCTCTCTCTGAATCTCTTACTCTCACTGACTTACTCTCTCAGTGATTTTCCCTCTCTTTCTCTCTGTCCTTCTGTGTCTCGCTGCCGCTCAATCTCTCGCAGACTCTCCCTCCCACTCTATCTCTCTCTCTGTCTCTCTATCTTTCGCTGTCTCTCTCCATCTGATTCTCTCTCAAGCTGTCTCACAAACTCTCTCTGACTTTATCTCTCTCTTGCAGTCTCTCACTCTCCCGCTGAATCCCTATCTCTCTCTCTGAATCTTCCTCTCTCTTGCTGTCTCTCAGTCGTTAACTGACTGTCTCTACACGTCTCTCTCTGACTCCCTCTCTCTCGCTGTCTCTCATGCTCCAGTTGTCTTCCTCTGTCTGTCACTCACTACCTCGCTGACTCTCTCTCACTGACTCTCTCTCTGTCTCTCGCTGTATCTCATGAATATTCTAACCCGTTCACTGTAACGCTGTGAAACCTGACCTGATGTGACTGTAATATAAATGTGAGTGTTTGTCTGAACCAACCAGGATTTAGCAACGATGTGTGTGTGTGTGTGTGTACGGTCAGGTGTCTGGCACGGGTCCCAGCTCCTGTATACACATGTCAATGTGTATTGTATTGTTACAGTATATTCACTGTGTCTCTGTCACTGTGTCCAGGCTGCCGGGAAATAATCTGGGAGATTCTGGAGTGAAGTCACTGTGTGAGGCTCTGATGAGTCCGGAGTGTAAAATACAGACACTGGTGTAAGTATCAGTCTGTGTGGGAATATAATATCCGGAGTGTGAATTAACCCGATATCTCAGTGTGTTATTGACACTGGCTGATCAGTTGGTATCAGCTGAATATTGTGTCAGGAATCAGTGTGACAGTGTGATGCCATCAGCCATCTCAGTGATCACACACTGGACATGGAATAGCAAGTAATTAGCTCCCTCCATCTCTTCCTGCCTCCCACCCCCAAGCTTCCTTCCTTCCTTCCTTCCTTCCTTCCTTCCTTCCTTCCTTCCTTCCTTCCTTCCTTCCTTCCTTCCTTCCGTCCTGTCTACCTTCCTGCCTGCCTGCCTTGCTTCCTTCATGACTTCCTTCCTTCCTTCCTTCCTTCCTTCCTTCCTTCCTTCCTTCCTTCCTTCCTTCCTTCCTTCCTTCCTTCCTACCTTCTTCCCTCCCATCCTCCCTCTCTCCATTTTCCCTCCATGCCACAGTCGCACACTACCTCCCTGCCTCCTTCCCACTCACCCAACGACCATTTCTACATCCCTCCTTCCCTCGTTCCCTCCTACTTTCACACCTTCCCTCCTTCTCTCCCTGCCTCCCTCCCTCCCGCCCTCCCTCCCTCCCTCGCTCCCTCCCGCCCTCCCTCCCTCGCTCCCTCTCTCGCTCCCTCCCTCGCTCCCTCCCTCCTTCCCTCCTTGCCTCCTTCCCTCCTTGCCTCCTTCCCTCCCTCCCACCCACACATGCTCCCTCCCTCTCTCTCCCTTCCTGCGTCCCTCCCACAGTCCATCCATTCCTTCTTCCATACTTGCCTCCCACCCACTGTCCCTCCGTGGCTCGCTACCCCCACCACCCTCCAGGCCTCCGTCACTCTCCATCTCCCAATCTCCATTTCTCCAGTTATCTTTCCCATCACACCCTACCTTCCTCCATGCCTCGCTCATCTCCTCACTTCACTTTTGTTTCCCATTCTCTCTGTCTGAATCCCTCCACTTCATGCCCACCACACATTGCACCCATTATCTCCCCTTCTAACTTAATGCCTCCCCTCTTTATCCATGAATCCCTCATCTTGCCCCTTCCCTCTCACTTTCTCACTGCTCCATCCATGGTCTTTGCCACTCTCTCCCACTCTCTCGCTTCCTTTACCCCCACCACACACACTCAACACCCTCTCTCCCCGATTCCCATGAAAAATTTACTCTTAAGCAGTGACTACGGTTTGTAATGCCCACCAAGTCCACCACACACACGTTTCTCCGACCTGCTGTGACGATAATATAAATGACATAAATGTCAGTGTTTGTCTGAACCAACCAGGAATTAGTAACGATGTGTATGTGTCTACGTTCAGATGTCTGGTCCTGGCCCCAGCTCCTGTATATAGATGTCAATCTGTATTGTATTGTTACACTATATTCACTGTGTATCTGTCTCTGTGTCCAGGCTGGGGGACAATAATCTGGGAGATTCTGGAGTGATGTCACTGTGTGAGGCTCTGAAGAACTCGGAGTGTAAAATACAGACACTGGGGTAAGCAACAGACTGTGTGAGAATATAAAATCCCGAGTGTGAATTCCCCCGATATCTCAGTGTGTTATTGACACTGGCTGATCAGTTGGTATCATCTGAATATTGTGTCAGGAATCATTGTGACATTGTGAGCCATCAGGCATCTCAGTGATCACACACTGAACATGGATCAGCAAGGAATCTGCTCTCTTCTTCTCCCTCCCTCCCTCCCTCCCTCCCTCCCTCCCTCCCTCCCTCCCTCCCTCCCTCCCTCCCTCCCTCCCTCCCTCCCTCCCTCCCTCCCTCCCTCCCTCCCTCCCGCCCTCCCTCTCACGCTCCCACCCTTCCGCCCTCCATCCCTCCCTCCCTCTATCCGTCCCTCTATCCCTCCCTCTATCCCTCCCTCTATCCCACTCTCCCTCTCTCCCACACTCACTCACTCACTCACTCTCTGTCTCTCTGTCTATCTGTCTCTGTTTCACTCTCTCAGTCACTCACTGGCTCGCTCACTCACTCAATCACTCACTCCCTCTCCGCCTACAACCTCCCTCCCTCCCTCACGCAATCGCTCCCGCTCTCCCTCGCTCTCTCGCTCCCAAACTTCCGCCCTCCCTCCATTACTCAGACACTCCCTCGCTCCCTCCCTCCCTCCCTCCCTCACGCAAGCACGCACGCATGCGCTAACTCACTCACTCACTCACTCACTCCTTCCTCCGTCCCTCCCTCCCTCCCTCTCCGCCTACAAACACCCTCATTCCTTCCCTCCCGCACCCGCTCCCTCTCTCCCTCCCTATCTCGCTCCCACCCTTCCGCCCTCCCTCCATCACTTCGACCATCCCTCCCACCCTCCCTGTCTCCCTCCCTCCCTCACTCGCTCGCTCGCACACTCACTCACTCACTCACTCACTCATGCAGTCATTGCCTCCTTCGCTCCCTCACTCCCCGCCTACCCACAACCTCCCTCCCTCACTCACTCACTCACTCCTTCCCTCCTTCCTTCCCTCCCTCTCTCTCTGCCTACAATCCCCCTTCCTCACTCCCTCCCTCCCTCCCGCACTCTCTCCCTCCCTCTCTCGCTCCCACCAATCCGCCCTCCCTCCAGCACTCCGATCCTCCCTCCCTTCCTCACTCACTCACTCACTCACTCACTCACTCACTCACTCACTCACTCACTCACTCACTCACTCACTCACTCACTCACTCACTCACTCACTCACTCACTCACTCACTCACTCACTCACTCACGCAGTCATTGCCTCCCTCCCTGCCTCACTCCCCGCCTACCACCTCCCTCACTCCCTCCCGCCCTCGCTAACTCTCTCCCTCCGTCCCTCCCTCGCATACTCCCTCCATCGCTCTCTCACTCACTCCCTCAATCCCTCTTTCCCTCCCTGCCTCACTCACTCACTCACTCGCTCCCTCACTCACCGCCTACAACCTCCCTCCCTCCCTCCCGCACTCGCTAACTCTCCCCTCCCTCTCTCGCTCCCACACTTCCGCCCTCCCTCCATTACTCTGACACTCCATCACACCCTCCCTCCCACCGTCCCTCACTCCGTCCCTCACTCAATCACTCACTCACTCACTCACTCACACACTCACTCACTCACGCACGCACGCACGTACTCATTCACTCACTCACTCTTTCTTCCCTCCCTCCCTCTCTCCGTCCCTCCGTCCCTCCCTCCCTCCCTCCCTCTCCGCCTACAAACTCCCTCCTTCCCTCCCTCCCGCACCCGCTCCCTCTCTTCCTCCCTCTCTCGCTACCGCCCATCCGCCCTCACTCCGACCATCCCTCTCACCCTCCCTGTCTCCGTCCCTCCCTCCCTGCCTCCCTCCCTCCGTGACACGCTCCCTCCCTCCCTCCCTCACTCACTCACTCACTCCTTCCCTCCCTCCTTCCCTCCCTCCCTCCCTCCCTCCCTCCTTCCCTCCCTCCTTCCCTCTCCGCCTACAACCCCCATTCCTCCCGCACTCGCTCACTCTCTCCCTCCCTCAATCCCACCGTTCCGCACTCCCTCCCTTCATCACTCCGAACCTCCATGCCTCCCTCCCACCATTCCTCACTCACTCACGCAGTCACTGCCTCCTTCCCTCCCTCAATCCCCGACTACCCCCTCGCTCACTCCCTCTCGCCCTCACTCCCTCTCTCCCTCCCTCTCTCGCTCCCACCCTTCCGCCCACCCTCCCTCCCTCCCTCCCTCCCTCATTCACTCACTCACTCACACACTCACTCAATCATTCACTCACTCACTCACTCCCTCTCCGCCTACAACTCCCCTTCCTCCCACCCTCCCTCCCTCCCGCACTCGCTCCCTCTCTCCCTCCCTCTCTTCCTCCCACCCTTCCGCCCTCCCTCCAACACTCCCTCACTCATTCACTCACTCACTCACTGCCTCCTTCCCTCACTCCCTCCCCTCGTACCCTCTCCCTCCCTCGCACCCTCCCTCGCACCCTCCCTCCATCCCTCCCTACCACCCACCGACAATTTCTCCCTCCCTGCCTGCCTCCCTGCCTCCATCCCTCCCTCCGTCCCTCTCTCCCTCCCTGCCGCAGTCGCACTCTCTCTCCCTGCCTCGTCTCCGTCCCACTCACCCACCGACCATTTCTTCCATCCACCTTACCTCCCTCACGCCATCCCAGGTTCCCTCCCACCTTTCCTCCCTCCATCCCACTCTGCCTTCCTCCCTCCCTCCGTCCCTCCGTCCCTCAGTTCCTGCCTCCCTCCATCTCTCCCTCCCTCCATCACTCCCTCCCTCCATCCATCCATCCCTCCCTCACTCCCTCCATCCTTTCTTGCTTCCTTCCTTCCTCCCTCCCTCCCTCCCTTCCTTCCTTCCTTCCCTCCCTCCCTGCCTCCTTCCCTCCCTCCCTCCCTCCCTCCCTCCTTCTTCCTGCCTTCCTTCCTTCCTGCCCTCCCTCCATTCCTTTCTCCCTCACTCCCACACACACTTCCTCTCTCCGTCACTCTCTCCCTTCGTGCGTCCCTCTCACCCTCCCAGCATTCCTCCTTCCCTCCGTGCCTGCCACCCCACCATCCTCGCGGCCTCCTTTACTCTTTCCTTCTCCCAATCTCCATTTCTCCAAACTATCTTTCCCATCCGTCCGTACCTTCATCCCTGTATCTCTGATCTCATCTCTTAACCTTTCTCACCCGTTCTCTGTCTCTGAATCCCTCCAATGCACGCCCATACTTCATTGCTCCCACAATCTCTCCTTCTAATTTAATGCCTCCCCTCTTTCTCCATGAATCCCTCATCTTGCCACATCCCTCTCGTTTTCTCACTCGCTCTATCCCTGGTCTTTCCCCCTCTCTCCCATTCACTTGCTCCGATTACCAACCCTCACCCCACCCTCTCTACCCTCTTCCCACTGAAAACGTTCCTCTTAAACAGTGATTATGGTTCTGCTCCCACACCCCTCCACAACCCTCACCCCGGCATATTGGAGTCATGCTCTGTCACTGTTAACTCTGCTCCTCGTTTCCACACCCACACCAATTTCCCCGACCCCATCACTCCCACCCTCGCCCGCCTCCATTGGCTCCCCGTCCCAAAGAGGATTGAATGCAAGATGCCTCACCTTCATGGCCATTCACGGCTACGCAATCTCCCCTCCTCCAATTACGCCAATTCCACCATCACACACCCAATCCCCCCACACACACTTCTCCTGCTTGCTGTGACTATAATATAAATGATATAAATGTCAGTGTTTGTCTGAACCAAGCGGGACTTTGTAACGATGTGTGTTTGTGTAGGTTCAGGTGTCTGGACCTGGTCTCAGCTCCTGTATATAGATATCAATGTGTATTGTATTCTTATACTATATTCACTGTGACTCTGTCTCTGTGTCCAGGCTGGGGGGCAATAATCTGGGAGATTCTGGAGTGAAGTCACTGTGTGAGAGTATGAGGAACCCGGAGTGTAAAATACAGACACTGGAGTAAGTAACAGACTGTGTAAGAATATAATATCGCTCGCTCGCTCCCTCCCTCGCTCCCTCCCCGCCTGCCCTCTCCCTCCCGCCCTCTTTCCCTCCCTCTATCGCTCCCACCCTTCCGCCCTCATTATTTCCTTCCTTCCTTCCTTCCTTCCTTCCTTCCTTCCCTCCGTCCGTTCGTCCGTCCGTCCGTCCGTCGATCCGTACCTCCCTCCCTCCCTCCGAACCTCACAATTTACCTCCACCTCCCTCCCTCCCTCCACCTCCCTCCCTCCCTCCCCAAGCTTGCTTGCTTCCTTCCTTCCTTCCTTCCTTCCTTCCTGTCGACCTTCCTCCCTGGCTCCTTCCCACCCTCCCTCCCCTCCCCAGCTAGCACCCTCCCTCCCTCCCGCCCTTTCTCTCTCCCTCCATGCCGCATTTGCACTCTCCCTCCCTGCCTCCCTCCCTGCTTCACTCCCTCACGCCCTCCCACCTTCCCTCCCTCCCCCCTACCCTCCCGCCCTCCCTTCCTCGCTCGTTCGCTTCCTCCCTCCCTCCCTGCCTCCCTCCGTCCAACCCACCCACACATGCTCCCTCTCCCACCCTCCCTCCGTTCCTCCTTCACTCCGTGCATCCCGCCATACGTCCATCCATGCCTCCCTCCCCCCACCACCGTCCCGGCCTCCGTCACTCTCGCCTTCTCCAAATCCCCATTTCTACTCACTATCTTTCCATCCTTCCCTACCTTCCTCCCTGCGTCTCTGATCTCATCTCATAACCTCTCTCACCCATTCTCTGTCTCTGATTCCATCCACTGCACGCCCATACCTCATTGCTCCCACAATCTCCCCTTCTAACTTAATGCCTCCCCTCTATCTCCATGAATCTCTCATCTTGCCCCATCCCTATCATTTACTCACTCGCTCTACCCTTGTCTTTCCGCCTCTCTCCCATTCCTTTGCTCCAATGCCCCACCCTCACACCTCACCCACCTGTCCACCCCCCTCTCCCCTCTTCCTACTGAAAACGTTCCTCTTAAAATGCGATTATGGTTCTGCTCCCACACCCCTCCACAACCCTCAGCCCGGCATTTTGGAGTCAGGCTCTGTCACTGTTAACTCTGCTGCTCGTTTCCACATCCACACCAATTTCCCCCGAACCCATCACTCCCACCCTCGCACGCCTATATTGGTATGAATGCAAGATTTCTTCCTCACCTTCATGGCCATTCACGGCTACGCATTCTCCCCACCCCCAATACCGCCAAATACACCTTCCCACACCCAATCCCCACACACACTTCTCTTGCCACGCTGTGACTCTATTACAAATGATATAAATATCAGTGTTTGTCTGACGAAACCGGGACTTAGTAACGATGTGTGTGTGTGTGTGTAGGTTCAGGTGTCTGGCTCTGGCCGCAGCTCCTATATATAGATGTCAATGTGTATTATGTTGTTACACTATATTCACTTTGTCGCTGCCTCTATGTCCAGGCTGGGGGGCAATAATCTGGGAGATTCTGGAGTGAAGTCACTGTGTGAGTCTCTGAGGAACCCGGAGTGTAAAATACAGACACTGGGGTAAGTAACAGCCTGTGTGAGAATATAATATCCCGAATGTGAATTCCCCTGTTATCTCAGTGTGTTATTGACACTGGCTGAACAGTTGGTATCAGCTGAATATTGTGTCAAGAATCAGTGTGACAGTGTGAGACCATCAGTCTTCTCAGCGATCACACACTGAACATGGATTAGCAAGGAATCTGCTCTATCACTCCCCCAGATTCCTCCCTCCCCCAGATCCCTCCCTCCCTCCCTCTCTCGCTCCCTCCCTCCCTCCCTGCTTTTATCCCTCTCTCCCTCCCTCCCTCCCTTTCTGCCTTCCAGATGTGAAAGGCGCTATCCAAGTATAATATTCTTCTTGTTGTTGTTGATTTCCCACCATCAGATGTCGCACTTTAAGGCACTATGGCCCGAAACTCTGTCTCTCCCTCAATTGAAACACCTTGCCCCCCCTCTCACCGTGTTCAATTCCCAATTGAAAAACCGTTATCTAGATCAGTGAACACAGCTCCTGCTCCCCCCGCCTCCAATCCTACCCAACCCAGGTCGCAGTCAGTCTCTGCCGCTGTTAAGCTCTCAGAGGCTGCGCTGTGTGTAAGAAGCTATAGACCTGTAAGCTGTTGTTGTTGTTGTCCCTGTCATACTCTAAGGCATAACCCCACACGCCTCACATATAATATCAGCTGTTTTATGGATCACCCAGGACTTAGTAACGATGTGTGTGTGTGTACGTTCAGGTGTCTGGCCCTGGCCCCAGCTCCTGCATATAGATGTCAATGTGTATATTATTGTTACACTATATTTACTGTGTCTCTGTCTCTGTGTCCAGGCTGGGGGGCAATAATCTGGGAGATTCTGGAGTTAATTCACTGTGTGAGGCTCTGAGGAAACCGGATTGTAAAATACAGACACTGGGGTAAGTTACAGACTGTGTGAGAATATAATATCCCGAGTGTCAATTCCCCCGATATCTCAGTGTGTTATTGACACTAGCTGATCAGTTGGTATCAGATGAATATTGTGCCCGGTATCAGTGTGACAGTGTGAGCCCATCAGCCATCTCACTGATCACACACTGGACATGGATTAGCGATTAATCTGCTCCCTCCCTCCCTCCCTCCCTCACTCCCTCCCATCCCCACATCCTCCCTTCCTCCTTCCCTCCGTTCCTCCCACACTCCGTCCTTTCCTCCCACCCTCCCTACTTCAACACCATCCTTCCCCCAATCTCCCTTTCTCCTAACTACCTTTCACAACCCTCCCTGCCTATCCACTATGACCTACTGTATTATCCTTTCTCTCCCATTCTCTCTCTTTGAAATCCTACACAACACCCACTGCTCCCATTATTTCCCCTTCTAACTTAATGCCTTCCTAATTCAGCATGATTCCCTCATCTTGCCCCTTCCCTTTCACTTTCTCACTCGCTTTATCCCTCACCTGTGCCCCTTCTCCCACTCTCTCTTTTCCTCACCCCCTATCTCCCACCCTCATCAACCCCTATGTCCCCTATTCCCATGAAAACGTTCCTATTAAACAGTGATTACGGTTTCTACTCCCCACACCCTCCACACACACACGCTTCTCCGACCTGCTGTGACTATAACATAAATGATATAAATATCAGTGTTTGGCTGAAACAATAAGGAATTAGTTATACTATATTGACTGTGTCTCTGTCTCTGTGTCCAGGCTGGGGGACAATAATCTGGGAGATTCTGGAGTGAATTCACTGTGTGATGTTCTGAGGAAGCCGGAGTGTAAAATACAGACACTGGGGTATGTAAAAGACTGTGTGAGAATATAGCATCCCGAATGTGAATTCCCCCGAAATCTCAGTTTGTTATTGACACTGGCTAATCAGTTGGTATCAGCTGAATATTGTGTCAGCAGTCAGTGTGACAGTGTGAGGCCATCGGCAATCTCAGCGATCACACAATAAATATGGATTAGCAAGGAATCTGCTCCCTCCCTCCCTCGCTCTCTCCCTCCCTCCCTCACTCGCTCACTCACTCACTCCCTCCAACAGATCCTCCCACCCTCCATTTCTTCCCGATGTGATAGGCGCCATCCAAATGTAATATTGTTGTTGTTGATGTCCCACCATCAGAGACCACGCTTTGAGCCGCTTCCTCCCCAAACTCTGTCACTCCCTCAATTCCCCCACTTTGCCCGCCTCTCACCCTGTTCAATTCCCAATTGAAAAACCGTTGTCTTGATCAGTGAGCACGGCTCCTGCTCCCCCCACCACCAATCCTCCCCAACACCAGGTCGCAGTCAGTCTCTGCCACTGTTAATCGCTCAGAGACTGCGCTGTGTGTAGGGAACTATAGACCTGCAAACGTTTGTTGTTGTTGTCCCTGTAAAACTCTAAGCCATAACCCCACAAGTCTCTGATATAATATCAGCTGTTTTATGGATCACCCAGGACTTAGTAACGATGTGTGTGTGTGTACGTTCAGGTGTCTGGCCCTGGCCGCAGCTCCAGTATATAGATGTCAATGTGAATTGTAATTTTACACTATATTCACTCTGTCTCTGTCGCTGTGTACAGGCTGGAGGGCAATAATCTGGGAGATTCTGGAGTGACGTCACTGTGTGAAGCTCTCAGGAACCCGGAGTGTAAAGTAAAGACACTGAGGTAAGTAACAGACTGTGTGAGAGTATAATATCCCGAGTGTGAAATCCTCCGATATCTCAGTGATATTCAATTGAGAATTAAATATATAACTCCAACCAAGATATCTACAGCAATATCTCCAAACATCCTTCCTTCCTTCCTTCCTTCCTTCCTTCCTTCCTTCCTTCCTTCCTTCCTTCCTTCCTTCCTTCCTTCCTTCCTTCCTTCCTTCCTTCCTTCCTTCCTTCCTTCCTTCCTTCCTCCCTCCCTCACTCACTCACTCACTCACTCACTCACTCGCAGTCAGTCTCTGCCGCTGTTAATCTGTCAGAGGCTGCGCTGGGTGGAGGGAGCCATAGACATGGAAGTTGCTGCTGTTGTTGTCCCTGTGAAACTCTGAGCCACAAACCCACACGCCTCTCGTATAATATTAGCTGATTTATGAATCACCCAGGACTTAGTAACGATGTGTGTGTGTGCGCGTTCAGGTGTCTGGCCCTGTCCCCAGCTCGTGTATAAAGATGTCAATATGTGCTGTATTGTTACACTATGTTCACTGTGTCTCTGTGTCCAGGCTTGGGGGCAATAATCTGGGAGATTCTGGAGTGAATTCACTGTGTGAGGCTCTGAGGAACCCGCATTGTAAAATACAGACACTGGAGTAAGTAACAGACTGTGTGAGAATATAATATCCCGAATGTGAATTCCCTCGATATCTCAGTGTGTTATTGGCACTGGCTCATCAGTTGGTATCAGCTGAATATTGTGTCAGGAATCATTGTCACAGTGTGAGGCCATCAGCCGTCCCAGTGATCACCCACTGAACATGGATTAGCAAGCAATCTGCTCCCTCCCTCCCTCCCGCCCTCCCGCCTTACCTCCCACCCTCCCACTCATCCTCCCTCTTCCTCCCACTCTCCCTCCTTCACGCACTCTGTCCCTCCCAAACACCTTACCTCCCTCCCTCCCTCCCTCCCACCATCCCTACCTCCCTCCCACACTCCCTCACTCCTTCCTTCTTTCCTTACTTCCTCCCTTTTCTCCCTCCCTCCTATCCACTCTCCCACAACCTTCCCTCCATCCCTCCCCGCCCACCCACGCCCTCCCTCCCTCCCTCCCTCCCTCCCTCCCTCCCTCCCTCCCTCCCTCCCTCCCTCCCTCCCTCCCTCCCTCCCTCCCTCCCTCCCTCCCTCCCTCCCCCACCCCCTCCTTTCCTCCCTCCCTGTCAATCTAGCTCCCTCCCTCCATCTCTCAGTCCTTCAATACCTTCCTCCCTCCCTCCCACCATTCAAACACACCTCTCTCCATCCCCTCGCTCCCTCCATCCTTCCCTCACTCCCTCCATTCCACCCTCCCTCCCTGGCACTCTAGCTCCTTACCTCCACCATTCTGTCCTTCGTTCCCTTCCTCCCTCCTTCCCACCATCCAAACCCTCCTCCCTCCCTCCCTCTCACCCTCTCTCCCTCCATCGCTCCCTCCCTTCCTTCCGCTAACCCTCACTCTCTACCCCCCTCCCGCTCTCGTTACCTCCCTCGCTCCCTCCCTCCATCCCTCTGTCCTTCATTCCTTTCCTCCCTCCCACCATGCAGACACACCTCCTTCCCTCCCTCCCTCCCTACCTCCCGCACTCCCTCCCTCACGCTCTCCCTCCATCCTTCCTTCCTTCCACCCTTTTCTCCATCACTCTTTCCACTCTCCCACCTTCCTTCCCTCCTACTGTCCCTCGCTCTCTCGATCCCTCCCTCCATCCCTCTCTCCTTCATTCCCTTCCTCAATCCATCCCACTATACAAACCCACCGCGCTCCCTCACTCACTCCCTCACTCACTCACTCACTCACTCACTCAATCAATCCCTCCCTCCCACACTCCGTCCCTCCCACTAACCCTCCCTCTATACGCCCATCACTCCCTCCCTACCTCCCTGTCTCCCTCCCTCCCTGTATCCTTCCCCCAATCGCCCATTCTCCTAACTACATTTCCCATCACTCCCTGTCTCCCTCCCTGCCTCTCTCACTTGCTCTCTTACCCTTTCTCTTCCATTATCTCTCTCTGAATCCCTGTGCTTTAAGCCCACCCCCCACTGCTCCCATTTTCTCTCCTTCTAACTTGATGCCTCCCCTCTTTCTCTAAGAATCCGTCATCCTGCCGCTTCCCTCTCACTTTCTCACTCGCTCCATCTCTCGTCTTTCTCCCTCTCACCCAGTCTCCCTCTCTCCCTCAAACCATCCGCCCCCCATAATGTCGGAACTCTCTCCACATTTCCTACTGACAACGTTCATCCTAAACTGTGATTACGGTTCCTGCACCTCTTCCCACCACCACCCCACCCCACACAAACATCTCCGACATGATTTGTCGTTATTAAATTTTTTATAAATGTCAGTGTTTGTCTGAACCAACAGTACTTATTAACGATGTGTGTGTAAGTTCAGGTTTCTGACCCTTCCCTCACCTCCTGTATATACATGTCAATGTGTATTGTATTGCTACGCTATATTCACGCTGTCTCTGCCTCTTTGTCCAGGCTGGGGGCCAATAAACTGGGAGAGTCTGGAGCGAAGTCACTGTGTGAGGTTCTGAGGAACCCGAAGTGTAAAATACAGACACTGTGGTAAGTAACAGACTGTGTGATAATATAATATTCCGAGTGTGAATTCCCCCGATATCTCAGTGTTATTTACACTGGCTGATCAGTTGGTACCAGCTGAATATTGTGTCAGTAATCAGTGTGACAGTGTGAGGCCATCAGCCATCTCTGTCGTCACACAATAAACATGGATTAGCAAGTAATCTGCTCTCTTCCACTCCCTTCCTCCCTCCCTTCCTCTCTCCCTCTCTCCCTCCCTCCCTCCCTCCCTCGCTCGCTCCCTCCATCCCTCTATCCCTCCCTCCCTCCTTCCCTACTTCCCTCACTCCCTCTCTCCTTCCCCCTATCCCCTTTTTCCTAACTACCTTTCCCATTCCTCCCTGCCTCCCTCCCTTCCTCTCTGACCTCCTCTCTTACCCTTTCTTTCCCATTCTTTCTCTCTGAATCCCTCCAATTTACGCCCACCTCTCACTGCTCCCATTATCTCCCCTTCTAACTTAATGCCTTCCCTCATTCTCCATGAATCCCTCATCTTACCCCCTTCCCTCTCACATTCTCACTCTCTCTATCTCTCGTTTTTCCCCCTCTCTATCATTCTCTCTCTCTCCCTCAAATCCCCCCCCCCCCCCCGCCCACCCTCTCCACTCTTTCTCCCCTATTGCTTTTGAAAACGTTCCTCGTAAACACTGAAAACGTTCCTCTTAAACAGTGATTACAGTCCTATTTCCCCCCCAACCCCGCCCTCACCAACCCTCTCCCCGGCAGACTCTGTCACTGTTAAAGCTGCTTCTCGTTTCCAAAGCCACACCAACTTCTACGTCCCCATCACTCCCAACCTCGCCCGCCTCCATTGGCTCCCCGTCCCCCAGAGGATTTAATGCAAGATTTATTCCTCACCTTCACTCCATTCACGGCTATCCAAGCTTCCCATCCCCAATTCTTCTCCCCGCCCTCCTCCCCCACCCCAAAACACACTTCTCCGACCTGCTGTGAAAATAATATAAATGATATAAATGTCAGTGTTTGTCTGAACCAACCAGGCCTTAGTAACAATGTGTGTGTGTGTGCACGTTCAGGTGTCTGGCCCTGGCCCCAGCTCCTGTATTTAGATGTCAATGTGTACTGTAATGTTACACTATATTCACCTTTTCTCTGTCTGTGTGTCCAGGCTGGGGGGCAATAATCTGGGAGATTCTGGAGTGAAGTCACTGTGTGAGGCTCTGAGGAACCCGGAGTGTAAAATACAGATACTGGGGTAATTAACGGATTTTGTGAGAAGATAATATCCCGAGTGTGAATTCCCCCGATATCTCAGTGTGTTATTGACACTGGCTGATCAGTTGGTACACCATTCGACCCTCCCGAGTTCGCTCCCTCCCAAAGTTCTCCCCACAGTTACATCCCTCCCACACTCCCCCCAATCTCGCTTACGCACTCACTCTTTCCCCGAGCACTCTCTCTATCCTTGCTCCCTCCCTCCCACCGCCATCTCCCCTGCTCACTCACTTCTCATTCTCTCCCTATCTCCCACTTTCTCCCAGCCCGCTGGGAAACTCCCACCCCCAGCTCCCTCACTCTCTCACTCCCAGCTCACTCCACGACGCCATGCCTCCCCCATCACCCTCCCCAGTGCTCTCGCGCTCTCCCCGCCCCAGCTGACTCTCTCCGTCCCTAGCTCTCCCTACCACAGCTTTCTGCTACCCATTCTCCTGCCCCTCCCTTTCTATGTCATCACTTCACTCGCTAACTTTCTCCCTCACTCAACCCCTTCCTCCACCAATCTCCACCTTCCTCCCGGCTCAACCCTCACTCTGTCACTCCACAACTATCTCCCTCCACAGCCCCCTTTCGATCCAATCTCTCTCCCTCCCTAGCTCCCTCCTCCAGCTCCATCCCTCCCAAAGCACCCTCCCTCCCTTCGCCCAGCTTTTACCCACCCTCCACCTCACCTAGCACCCTCAGTCCCTCAGCTACGTCTCTCCTCACCTCCCACACCAGCTTTCTCTCTCTCTCCCTAACCCAACTCGCTTCACCTACATCACTCTCTCTCCCTTCTTCCCTCCCCAAATCGCACAATCCCTGACTCCAAAAGCTCCTTCCATATCGCATCTCCCTCCCTCCCTTGCTGCTATTCCCTCACTCCATCCGTCGCTACCTGCCTCCCTCCCTCCCATTCTATCCATTCCCCTCCCACCCTTCCCCAGCTCCCACCGTCGTCTACTCCCTCCATCCCTGATTACATCCCTTCGTCTCCCTCCATTTCTCTCCTCCATCCCTTTCTCATTCCTTTCCTTTCCCTCCATTCTCCAGCTCCCAAATTCTTCCCCTTCCTCACTCCCTATCTCCCACACCCAGCACCTACAGCCCTCCGCATATTGCTCCCTCCCTCCCTCACTCTCTTCCATTCTCTCCCAACATCCCAATACATCACGCCCTGCCCCAGCATCCTCCCGCTCTCCCCCTCTCCCCCAGCTCCCTCCCTTCCTCCCTGTCCAGCTTCCCTCCATCCCCACCCGCCATCGGTCTACTCTCTCCCCCTCCCCCCATCACAGTCTGAGACACTGTCTGTCTAGCGCCTTGGGAAGTCCTCCCTACCTGTCATATTGTTGATGTTGTTGTTGATCCCTGTCATGTCCCTGTGTCTCTGATCTCCAGGCTGGACAGGAACAGTCTGACCGATGGCTGCACTGATGATCTGGTCTCCGCTCTCAGTACAAGCCGCTCACTGAGGGAGCTGCACCTGGGGTCTAACTCCTTCACAGACGCCTCTGTCCCCGCTCTCCGCCGCCTCACACTGACCTGCACCGGCCTGGAGAGCATCTGGTGAGTGTTTGTGTCAGTGTTTAATGTGATAAACACACAGATATCGGGGCTGGGTATCGAGATGGAGACAGTTTGAGGGGATTTATTGATTGATGAACCTGCGAGTGAAGAGTTTACAGTTTATATTGTGATCAGATGGTTATTTGCTGTTTAATGTGTTTCAGGCTGTGGAGGAATCAGTTCAGTTCAGACGGACAGAGACATCTGACGACACTGGGGAAATCCAGAGCTGGGCTGACAGTGACAGTGTGATAGTGACTGAGGCAGTGACTGTCCACATAGTGTGTGATATGTAATACATTGTGTACACTGTAGTGACTGGTTATTAAAGGTGTCATTCCTGAACCCTCTCAGCCTGTCCACTGTGTGTGTGTGTGTGTGAGAGAGAGAGAAACACCAAGCACACAGTCACTAAACTGTAGCCTCCCCAGAAACACACAGTCACTACACTTCAAGGGAGTTGAACACGCCAAAGTCCGGGAATATTATTATTATTATTATTAAACCAGCGGCCTGTTTACCTCAGACACGAATTGGCGCCTAAACCGAAGCCGCAAACGCGTGTCGAACCGCCCCCATCCCCACCCGTGCTGACAGTTTGGCGCCTATTTTTGCATTTTTTAAAAAACTCCCGGAACAAACAGCGCGCGGCGGGGGGCGGCTCAGTGCAGGAGGCGACGCAAGGGTACGGATCAGCACACAACGCTCCTTGTGTACAGGCGGGTCACGTGGCGTTTCATTACCAGCTGGAAAGTCATCTTTTTATAGAAACAGACGTCGGACTGGCGGGTCACGTGGTGGGGAAAGGGGGCTGGCGAATCACGTCGCGGGGGGCGGGGATTGTGGATCACGTGGCCGGGGCGGGGATTGTGCATCACGTGGCGGCAGAGAAAGGAGGGTGACTTGTCACAAGTTAGTGGGAGAAGGGGCGGAGTGAGGGCAATGGGGAGGGTGGGGGGAGTGAAACAGATCACTCTCTCTCTCTTTCTCTCCCTTGATCATAGACCTACTATCTCACTGTCTCTATCTCAGACTCTTCCCCATGTCTCTGACCCCAAACATACAGTCACTACACTGTACCATCCACCCACACACACAATCACTACCCTTTACATTGCCCCAACCACACAGTCACTTCACTTTACACCAAGTAAATACATTTTACCCTCTCCTCTCCAAACACACAATCACTAAACTTTACCCAGGTGTGTTGGTAAACACCTGTAGGATGAGTGGGAGTCACAAATATACCTGATGCTTTGTAGTCTTTGTAGTCTCAAAGTGTAGTCTCATTATGCTGTCTCATAAGAGTAGACATAAGATGTCCCCCCCGACGTGATAGACACTCTAGGAATCGCTTTGAGTTGTTGGAGTTAGTGCTCACTGCCCAGGTTTCCACAACAGTCACAATGTGTGTAACAGCATTTCCACAGCACCTTTCACATCCGGAGGGCCTCCCAAAGTGCTGGGCCGTCAAGGATTGAGCCTTAATTTGAGGTTGGATACAGAAGTGGTGGTGCGGGGGGGCGGGCGGGAGGTGGGGGTGCAGACATGAAAAAGTCAAGAGACAGATCTCTGAAACATGCCTCTTTACTCACTTGAGTATTTTTGCTATGTGTTAATCCGCAACGGAAAGTGGCCAGTACCAGGATATACAAAGGGAAGGAAGGACATCCATTCTGTCCGTTCTCTCTTTCTTTTGTCACATCTTTCACACTCACTGCTGTCTTATCAACATTCAAAACATTTTCATATTCACTCTGACACATACATATTTTTCATTTACCTTTCTTACTCATTCGGAAAATAAGGTTTGGAATGGTTTCTATTGAAACAAACTACAGCCTTGGAGCCTTTCATGTCCTCCTGACATGAAAGGCACCATACAAATGTGATTTGTTATTGTTGAGACAAGAACCACTTGCACATGTATAGCGTCTTCCACGCAGCAGCTCAGGGCTTCAAGCATGACCAGTGTGAAAGAGACGTGTGCAAGAGATGTTGAGGCATCAGGCACTGGTTCATTGCAGTCTGTAAGTTAGAGATGGCTCTCCCAGCCCAGACTTCACAAGGTTACATTACATCTCATGTCAGGCTGGCAGGCAGTCGCTGCTGATTGGGTGAGCCAGGCAGTGATCAGCGTTGGTCTCTGTGGCTGGTGGAACAGAATGCCGACTGATGGCCGGGCAAACGTGGCCACATCCTGGCCCCATTACTCCAATCCGCAAGAGAGAAACAGAGAATGCAGCAAATGGACAGGTTCCTTCTGCTCCATGGCTTAGAGGAAGCTGCAGACTCGATCCATCATTCCTGGATTGTAGTTGCACAAGAAAAGAAGCTCCTGTTTCGCCTCCTCTGTGTGAGCTGTGGGCGCGTGGAAAGGCAGTCAGAGAATTAGTCTGTGAGGTGGCGGAATGAATCCCAACAATCCCAGCTCTCTGCACTGTATTACACAAGGCTTCTCTGATTCTGGTTTTCAATGTTCAGAGAGCCTTTGCATCAAGTAAATGGGGGGAGACTACTGACTGGTGTCAAAAGAACCAGAGAGAAGGAACAAACAGCTTTGTCCCCCAACCCCACACTAATCCCTTCCTCCGTACCTTTCTCATGCTGGATCCACTTGCGTTCCACATAGTACTGATAGCAGCTTTCAAACTCCTTCTCACTGTAATTCCCAACTTCCATTCGAACAAAAGGGTCCAAAATGTCAAAACCGTCCTGCAGAGGTTAGGAGAGTGAGAAAGGAGAGAGAAAGCAGAGAGATAGAGGGGAACAGTGTGAGTCATGAGCAGAAAATGCAACAGAAACAAAATACACGCGCACATTGTGCTTCATATCCGGAGGACATCTCAAGACGCTGAAGTCAGGGTGTGGTCGCGAACCGGATAGCAGGGAAGGTGACCGAAGTCAGAGTCATAGAGGAGGGTCTTGAGACGTGTCTTGAGGGAGGCGAGGCGGAAGAACTATGGGATGGAGGGAGTGAGGGGGAGGGATTGTGGGATGGAGGGAACGAGGCAGAAGAACTGTGCTATGGAGGTGGCGAGGCAGAGGGTTTCCAGGATGGAGTTCCAAAGTATAGGGCGCAGGGATGGAACTGTGACAAGAGATGAAGAACTGGGACCTGATGAGATGTAGCCCAGTGACTGGCTCCATGGCATTACCGATTAACGATGCGTGAAAGCGACTGGATTTGCAACAGCCCTTAAGCCTCCCTCTGCGAGTGAGTAGCTGGGCTCTCAGGGAAGTTTGGGAGGAGCTTCAGTCAATCTGGGCACAGAACGGTCACCTTTCTAAGCAGATGGTGGGGCAGATGAGACAAGTGGGAGGAACCCAATGCCCCAGTCTTGGTCAGTGTCATCACCACAGCTCCAGCGCACTGCAGCAGGTAACACACGGGTTAGAATAGAATAATAAGCCTTACATTTGACGCACCACCTAATCACTTTCAAACGTCTCAAAGCGCTTCACAGGATACACTGTAAAGTGATCTGCCTGCATATTTCATGGGCGGACACACAGTGTGCCAAAATGATGTGGACACACACGCGTACATACACACCACACACACACATTCACGTACACACACAGCATTGGTGCAGGCAGTGTGTGGTGCTGTAGGGAGAGGCTACTCTCTCAGACTCTCGCCCAGTCATTGTTCACCAGCTTCTTCAAATTGTACATCAGAGTCCGGTCGTCTGGAAAAATCTGTGAAAAGAGAGCGTCAAGAAAATGGGGAAGGAGGGGGTAAGGCCATCAGAGAGCGCTCAGAGGTTCAGGATGGAGTGGCTGCCACTGATGGTGGAATTTAGGGCACGAGGGACAAGTCAGTTGAGTGGAGGTAGTAGGTTGGGTGAGTAAGCAGGTCGGAGAGGTGGCGAGATGCCAGGGCATGAAAATATTTCAAAATGAGGGAGATGATCGTGAAATAGATCAGTTTGATGATAGAGTTTAGTGTGTGATAGGAAGCCAGGGGAGCCTGGCGAAGGCTGGGATGATGGAGGGGTAGAGAGTTTAGTGTGTGATAGGGAGCCAGGGCAGCCTGGCGAAGGCTGGAACAAGAATGGGAATCAGGAATGTGAGGCAATACCTGGCTCCGATCCTCCTTCCTCATGGTGGTGTGTCCCCAGAGGGCATTGGCCCCGTCAATGGCCACCAGCAGGCGGTAGGTGTCTGGCGAGCTCTGTCCCTTCAGCTCCTTGAACAGGACTCCGACTGCATCACTCGCACTCCTTACTCTCGTCAGTCCCTGCAGCGATAAGTCAGCTCAACCACAACACACACAGACACACAAACAATAACTCACTCATCTCACACTCCTGGCACCAGTGAAGGCATCTACGAATGCACTTGATCTGACACTTAGAACATGAAAACATCTCAAAGTGCTTCCAAGGGAATTTCTGTCATGAGGGGGACCTGATTTTGTTCAAATAAGCAAATGCAGCAACCAGCTGTGAAGTGAATGAGCGATTTATTTCGGGAATTGTCAGTCAGGACACAGGGAGAGAGAGAGAGAAACATCCTTCTCTTTACCGACAGCGCCATGGGAGATCATTTAACTTCTGAAAGGGAGCGAGGTTTAACATATCAATCAAAGGACAGAGCCACCCCCAATAAGGCTCTCTCTCCCACCAGCATCAGCCTAGGCTATGAGCTCAGAATACCCAGCATTGACCTCAGAGGCCAGAGCTTAAGTGACTGAGCCAAGCAACAGGAAAATTACATTTGTGGAGCCCCTTTCATGTCGGTCAGACGTCCCAAGGCTCTGGACTGTCAGGGGTCAGGACTTCAACATGTGGTGGTGGGGGGGGAGGGGGAAGACCTAAGGAGACCTTTTTCTAGCACCCCCCACCTTGTCCCCCCATGCCGTTCTTATGATTCAGTGTGAAACCCCTCCCCCAGTTACCTTTTCCACCACTTCACCGAGCAGCCTCCCCTCCTCCGTTGCCTCCCGCTTGCTCCAGATGTACCGTTGCCGGGTTTTTCTCTGTTCAGCTAAAACTTGAATTAGATGTTGCTCAGTTGCTTCAACGAGATGTTCGATCGTGGATACGTTTTAATTCCCTGTTAATTTAGAAGTTGTTGTAAAACGATAAGAAAGGAATCAAAGGATGTCCCACCAATCCGGAGTCCTGAAACAGGCCTAAAATGAGTCAAGGGACTGTGGGCTGAAGGTCTGACATGTAGGGTCATGGCTACTGGACAAAAACAACTATTTTGTTATTACCTCCTTTAAGAAGCGCTCGTTTGTAATCGTGAATTTCTTGAGCCAGACGGAGGCCTCAATGGGCTGGTCTCAAACCGAGCTGGATTGTAGGAGGAATGGAGCAGCTCTTTACGGCTTTTCACCCATATGTAAGCTGTCACATGGGGAAAAACACAAGAGAATTACTGATACTCAGCCTCACCCTTGTTTTCAAATCCCTCCACTCCTCTGCAACCCTCTACCTCTCTGACCTCCTCTCTCCTCAAACCAGGTCCCATTGACTTCGCTCCACTGGGTCTGGCCTCCTCCGTGTCCCCCCCGAATCCTCTGCTCCACTCTCAGCGGCGTGCCTTCAGACACTATGCCCCGATGCTCTGGAATTCCCTTCCTCACTACCTTCACTTTCCCCCTCTTTTCTCAGTTTCAGGTCCCAGCTGAAGACCTTTCTCTTGGTCACCTTTGTACCCCTGCCCCTGGCTCAGTCCTGGGATCCACTATTGTGAAGCGCTCTGAGACGCCGTCCAGCATAGAGGGCACTGTATCAATCAAAGTTGTTTTTGCTCAGCTACACACACAGTAGCAATCTCATGAGTCCCCCATCAATCCATATCGATGGTTTTAGCTGGTGTAGAGTTATAGAGTTTAGACATACAGCCAGCAAATCTCATCAACTTGGAAAAAAGATGGAGCCCAGGTCAAATTCCTTGTCTGACATTGTTGATAGTGCCACCAGAGACGCACAGAGACACACACAGCTTTATAGCACCAGTGGGTGGCCATGTACAGCAACATGCCCCCATTCTCAATCATGTCCTGAAACACCAAGAGTAATGACTGCCCTCGCGCCCACCAGCCCAAACCCTCTCCCCATTGCTGCCATCCTCTGGACAACTACACAAATCAAACCAATAACATTGGCTGCAACTCACCATCTGGGACATGGAGAATAAGCCAGTCGTGCTTGGAACAGTAATGAACAGCGTTGCAGAGTGTGAGTGTTTTCCCACAGCCTCTCTCACCATCTGACAGCCGAGAGGTCAAGGAAAGGACCTGGGACATTGAGCCACATTGATGGATTTTACGTCACACAGCGTTCCAGCGGGTTTGTTTCTTGAGGGATTATTATCAGACGTGTGGAGTAAGAAAACGCTTTGCCGGGAATCGCACCCAGTTTTGTAGTGAAAAGGATATAGATGAGGTAGCGGATGGCAGGGTACGAAAAATTGGTCGCTTTCAAATAACTAGCGAGCTCCAGTGCTGGCTGCCTGACCATCAAACATGCCACTCCAAACGACTTCATCTGCAACACAACAGAGAGAATCAAATGCCTCATTCACTCCTGTCTGAAACAGAGAGAAGCAAGCACACACTGAGACATAGAGGGCACGTTATATCAGATGCACGCTACACCAGCAGTGTGAAATAGGGAGACACACACACGCACAAGAGTGAGAGACAGAGAAAGCTACGTAAGGTGAAACAGGAAGGGTTTGCACAGCGAGAGACAAGAGAGGATAGTCACAGAGATAGATAGGATACACACAGCATCAGATACCTGCCTCACTAACAGCCTAAAACAGAGACATACGCACACCAGAGATACAGACACACATCACACACACACACGATAGCGAGAGAGGCAATGGACTGGACATTGTGGCTGTACCTGTAGCTGGAAGCGCCGTGGCAGGCCGTGAGGGAAGGTAGATTTGAGGTCACTGGGTGGGATGGTGTAGTGCAGCCCCTCGTGGAGTGGCTGGTGATTTGTTGCGAATAAACCCCGCGTTACACTATCATTTGACACTGTCACCGCACAGCGGAGCTTTCCAACCCAGAGATACACACGGTGCAGGGCGTGTCACGTGTTTTGTACATGTGCTTGTTTGCATTGTGTGTTGTGTGTATGTGTGTTGTGTGCACGTGACTTACTGGATGTGTTTGGCTGGTCCTGAACACAGCTCTGGGGCTGTGTCCCTCTGCACCGCGGCATGCGCCTCACACGAGCGGGGGCTGCAGTGAAGGAGACGGGCACGGCAGGTCTGGGGGGAAAAACAGCA
Source organism: Hydrolagus colliei (assembly GCA_035084275.1). Lineage (NCBI taxonomy): Eukaryota > Metazoa > Chordata > Chondrichthyes > Chimaeriformes > Chimaeridae > Hydrolagus > Hydrolagus colliei. The sequence continues at coordinate 153,260 of JAYJKW010000093.1, read as the reverse complement.
AACAGGACCATTGCCTTTGCAAACAGCCGCAGGATCTTTAACAGGCGCTTGAGCAGGTAAGGAACACACGTCCTGCCAACGTGAACGCGCAGTGTAAATGTTACACTGGATCATTGGCACAGGACTCACCGTTGTAGCAAACTTGGCCATTTTCCTCAGACAGTCCAGCGGCATCATTCCTGCAACACACACAGAGGCCACTTCATTCCAGCTGCTGTGTAACTGCATTATTTACACCCGAGACAACACAAGTCTCCCCCCTGGCACAGTGTGTCAATATACAGTGTGATGGTAACGGTGCTGTACCAAATGTCAGCATTATTCTGTTTAAACGCCAGCCTCTGTTTACCTGGCAGGAGGTGGGAATCTGGTTGTTATTGGATTGAGGGATTGCTTTTGGGGGATAACAATATTGCAACCCCATCCTCGCTGGTCTCCCCTCCACCACAATCCACAAAATCCATCTTATCCAAATCTCTGCCGCCCGCATACTCACCCGCTCTAAGCGTCGCTCTCCCATTATCCCAGTCCTTGCCAGACTTCACTGGCTCCCTATCCCAGAGAGGATCGACTTCAAGATCCTCACCCTTGTTTTCAAATCCCTCCACTCCTCTGCACTCCCCCTATCTCTCTGATCTCCTCTCCCCCACAACCCAGCACCCGCTGGCTGCGCTCCTCTGGGTCTGGCCTCCTCCATGTCCCCCGAGTCCTCCGCTCCACCCTCGGCGGCCGTGCCTTTAGCCACTACGCCCCGAGGCTCTGGAACTCCCTTCCTCACTCGCTTCGCCTCGCCCCCTCTCTTCCCAGTTTCAAGTCTCAGTTGAAGACTTTTCTCTTCAACCGAAAGTTGGTCACCTTCCTGCCCCTGCCCCTTGCTCAGTCCCGGTATCCGCTACTGTGAAGCGCTCTGAGACGCCGTCCTGCGTGGAGGGCGCTATATAAATCGAAGTTGTTGTTGTTGTTGTTAAGTGTAATTTGGTAATTGTTGTTGTCACTGCACTTGACAGTATATTTTGTGATGCACTTGGAATATATGTAAAACAGCGCATCATCAAATTCAAGGTTTATTGTTATCTTAAATACATTAGTTACGCAACTGCTTTCATCCCTTTGCTTTAGGTGATATAATACCAGACATGGGATCTTTGCTTCCCAAAACAATGGTACTACACTTTACTCTAAACCATTTGAAGTGGATTGAAACCGGTGAAATATTTTCTAAAACTTTCAAGAGTCCCAAAAACATGGTGAAATTATTAAATATCTATGTCATTACGAAGCATTTTCAAATTTAAGAATAATTTGATAACTACAGAAAATTCAGAATTAGTTATTCACTTATTGATTTAATGTTTCCACCAATCTGAGAGGAGAGGAGAATTCATCTCTTTGGCCGAGTGTTCAGCTAACCTTCTACAATCCCCGTTCTCCAAACCTCCTGACCCCAAACCACATATTCAGTTCAAATGTACTCGCGACATGAAGCACGCTGTGCAAATGTAATTTTTCATTGTATTGTGTCTGTCTCTTTGGCTATTTACACAGTTTTCTTAGCAAGCGATAAGGACAGGTCAGAACTCTGATTAGCTCTTGCCTGAATCTTTTCTGGGTACCAACGTAGATGCAGCTATTGGTGGCACTGTTGCTGAGCCGGAGTATGGCAGAGGATTGGTAGAGGACATATACTGGGTCATCATAGCCAGAGTAACTGAAGTCCACAAGCAACGAATATATAATATACACAACATATACCATCCACAGTAAAATAAAGCTCCCAGATACTGCGAAGAGTAGAACAATGCTTTTCTTGCGGCTTTCAATCTCGGGATCACTGTGATCTGTGTTGTTCCTGACCAGCGCTCTCCGGATTCTGTTAGCAGCCACCACGTGGTTCACTGTTAGTACATTGCAGAGGAGGATGAAGATGAAGGCGAGGAAGGGAGTCAGGATGATGTCCAGCCAGTGAAACGCTGTCCACTCAGCGGAGATGTAGTACTGAGCAACTGTCTTGCAGAACCAGGCAGTGTTGTTGACTGTGCTCCTAGGTTCATAGGCCAGATACCAGGGGACATTGTTGATTAAACTCAGTATCCAGACCATAGTGATCACCACACCTGCAGTTCTCTCTGTATAATAACTGCCCCTCAGCTTCGGGCTTGAAATGATAATGAAGCGATCAATGGTGAAAACCACAGTCAACCATGCAGAGCTGTCGCAAACAATGCAAAGAAGGACAGTCCGTGTTTTGCAAGCCACTGTGAGGTCCAAGAAACTGACTGGGAGGAACAGGAAATTAATTCTGGTCAGAATCACATCCATGATCACGACAGCAAGGTCAGAGACTGCCATGGCAACCAGGTAACGACAAACACATCTGGAGAGACCACACTGTCCGCCAGATAGAATGATAATCACTAGAAAGTTCCCTGTTAATATAGAACAATAATGATGATGATAATACAAGCGTTTGATACAGTGTCTTGTCATGTCTCCAAAATATCACAACGTGCTTTGCAGAAAAAACAGCAAAGTGAATTGATTGCATATCAATAAATTAGTTATGTCAATCCACTACTATTTGTGGAACCCTGCTGTGCATACTTTGATGCCGCATTTCACTATCAAATTATATACACAACTCCCAGCACAAAATAAGCTCTGGAGCGCTTTTCACGTCTAGAAGATATGAAAAGCGCTATATCAAATGGGTTATTATTATCATTATTATATTGTGGGCAACATACAGCAGACATTTGTGTACGGCAGTGATTCGTAAAGGGTCTTGGTTTGAAATGAACCTTGTTGTGTTAGGGAATGTACATAGCGAAGAGGATAGATAGAGAGAGAATGAGATAGACTGACAGACAATGCGAAAAGAGGGAAAGATAAAGCAAGCTAATCCTTACATTTAGTACCCAATTGCTCAGAGCTATATTCCGCATTTGGTCATCGTTTCAAGCGACCGATTTCTAGTTTTTAATGGAATTATTTCCCTCAGACAAACAATCATCCAATCAACTGACATCCATGTCTGTACACACTGCTAGATGAAGAACTAAGGAATCAGGAAACTTGCCCCAAATTTTGCAATGCTGGACTGTGCAATGCAACTCTCTATCAGCTGAATGCACGGCCGCCGAGGGTAGAGCGGAGTGTTTGGATGACATAGAGTTGCTGAACTGGTGGAGCGAAGGCAACGAGTGCTGGTTTGAGGAGAGAGGATGTCGGAGAAGCTGGGATTGCAGATAGTGGAGGGTTTGAGAAACAAGAGGGAGTATTTTAAAATCGATCCTCTCTGGGATAGGGAGCTAGTGAAGTCTGACAAGGACTGGATTAATAGGGGACCGAAGTTTGGTGATGGTGACAATGCGGGCGGCACAGTTTTGAATGAGTTGGATTTGACGGATTGTGTAGAAGAAGAGAACGGGGAGGAGGACACTGAAATAGTCGAGTCGAGAGTTGACAAAGGCAAGGACCAGGGTTTCAGGAGTTTGGGGAGAGATATTACCGGAGACGAGCTATCTGATGGAGATGGAAGAAATATACATCTACTCACTTCTCTTTCGCTTACAGCACCATTGTGTTAAGGTCGAATACCTGAATTACAGATGAAAACCACAATAAGTAAATTAATTGATTTGAGATATTCAGAGTTGAATTTGAACGACAACATTAAATGAAACAGCAACGTTTCAGGAAACAGGAACTTTAGCATTGAATGTGTGGCTATTCTCGTTTGAGCAGCGAAGGTTAGCGGGAATCACAAAAACAACTTTGATTTATATGGCGACCACCACGCCAGACGGCGTCTCGGAGAACTTCACAACAGCGGATCCCGTGTCTGAGCCAGGGGCAGGGGTAGACAGGTCACAAAACTTGCAGTCGAAGGGAACGCTCTTCAGCTGTGATCTGAAACTCGGAAGAAGGGGTTGAGGCTAAGGGAGTGAGGAAGGGAGTTCCACGTAGTGGCTGAAGGCACAGAAGCCGAGTGTGGATATGCAGAAGGCCAGAACTAGTGGAGCGAAGGCAGCGGGAGCTGATTTGGGGGGAGAGGAGATCAGAGAGGTCGGCGGGTGCAGTGGAGTGGAGGGATTGGAAAACAAGAATGATAATCTTAAATTCTATCCTCTCGGGGACAGGGAGACAGTGATGTTTGGCAAGGACTGGGGTAATGGGGGAGCGAATGTAATATACATGCTCAAAACAAAACGGGGATACGAAAGAGTGAATAGGAAGAAACTGTATCCACTGGTGGGAGGGTCAGTAACCACAGAATACAAACTTAAAATAATTACCAAATAGGAGAGATGAGGAGACATATATTCAAAGAGAGATTTGTTCGGAGCTGCAATGCGTTGCCTGAAAGTTTGGTATAAGCCAACGCAATGAAAACTGACACGAGAAGTGGATAAATTCTTGCTGAGGACAGGGCTTTGGAGACAACATGTGCGAGTGGAATGAAATTGCTCTTTCAAAGAGCTGGCATTTGTATGACTGGCAGAATGGCCTAGTTCTGTGCTGTACAATTCCATTACTCTACAATTCTAAGCGATGAATCGCCTGAGTATCTTTAGCGAAGGAAAATGCACTGAATAAGCAAACTTATAGAGTTACATTTATTTTAGTTTCACAATGCAATCACTGCTGAAATGTTAATTCTAACAAACACCACTATTGACTATGACAGAAGTTTGAATTCAGTAAGACAATGAATACACTCAACAACAACAACACAGCTTGTGCTTTATGCAGCTTACTCCACGTAGGGTACCGTCTTAGAGCACCTCAATATTATTGGCTGTATTCAAAATATGGAGGAAACAAAGACGTGTAAAAACGATACTAAGAAAAAATGCTGAAACAAAGCCCATGAATAAGTTACACCACCGTTTTCTTCCAATTTTGCATCGTACAAACACAACTGAAAGATTGAGAGCTCGCGGGAGAGAGACTTTGAGAGGCTGGGAGATAACGAAATGGACTGGGAAATAATGTGAGAGGAAGAAAGGGAGAGAAAGACAATTGGGGACAAAGAGGCAGAAGGAGTGAAGGAAAGACACACATTTACAAATAATGTATACATAAAGACTACATTGATGCCTCGCATGATTTAGCAAAATCGTTTCATTGCCTGCTCACTAATGTAGAAGAGAAATTTCTTTTAAGAGCATCTATAATATCTGATTCATCTTTCACTTCAGACAATGTGTTGCACAATCACATTGCAATATGGGTGAAAAATTTCCGGCTTTACTTACTATCTCATCCGTCATTGCTATCTCCTTCTTATTTCCTCTGTTCCTTAACCAAATAGAATAAACTCTCTAGTGAGAGAAAGAAATGACAGTAATCCGTGAATTCGACGTAATGCGTTTCACATCTTATCAACTTCTCAAAATGCTTCACAGAATGCTTTACTGTGTACAATTCTGGCCACCACACCTTAGGGAAGATACTACAGCATTGGAAAGGGTGCAAAGTAGATTTGCTTGGAGGCTACCAGGAATGGGGGCCTTCAGCTATGAGGAAAGGCTAGATAGGCTACGCTTATTCTCTCTAGAACAAATAAGATTGAGAGGAGACCTAATAGAGGTTTACAAAATTATGAGAGGTTTCGACAGGGTGAATATGGAAATACTGTTTTCACTGTTGGACGAATCAGTGACTCGTGGTCAAAGATTTTAAAAAAGTTTCAAAAACAAATTTCACTCAGCGGGTTGTTCGAATCTGGAATGCATTGCCTGAAAAGGTGGTGGAGGCAGATTTCATGACAGCTTTTCTAAGGGAACTAGATCTTTATTTAGGAAGAGCGGGTCTGTTAGATTATGGGGAGAAATCTGGGAAGTGGGATTTAGTTGCTCTGTTCAAAGAGCCGGCACAGACTAGATGGACCGAATGGCCTCCTCTTGTGTAGTAAAATTCTATGATTCTATGAACACACTGCCGCAAAAAGCTGCAGACATTTACATGCGGCAGTGTCCTTCCAACAGTCATGTATTCAAATAATAAATTTTTATTATTGTAGTTTTTTGGGGACTTATTATTATCAGGCATGTGTAGCGCATAAACTTGGCCTAGTTGTTACCCTCAACTACCTCAATTCAAACACAGTTCTCACGCTTGTAAGGTTAGTGTTCTCACCATTGAGCTGCAGGTCTCCACGTTGGGTTCGATTCCAGGCAGCGTGAAACTTAGGGTAAGTTTCCTTACTCTACACACAAGTCGAATAATAATCGCTTAACAAAAATCATAAATTGTTGAGTTGAATGCATGAATGTTTGTTGGACACTGCTATTCCAAATTGGATGCCATGTTTTCCCTAGAAATACACAATCAATTCGCTCAACATCGTCTTCTGTAAAGGACTTTAGGATGTCTCGAAAATGTGAAATGCACTACATCAAATGTAAGGATTTGTAGTACAAGCATAGTGTACAGCAAATTGACCTCGAGTGTTTACTATCAATCAGTAAGGAAATTTGCCCAAGGTTTCCAGCTCTGCTTCACATCAAACCCAGGTCTCTTGCTTGCAATGCGAGGGCTCTAACCATTGAAATATAGTACTCTTTTGTGCGAATGTTAGCTCATTGCTGAGCAGAACTCTAGTAATTAAGAATCTCAAAGAATTGAGTAAATTGGGTCATGTAGCACTGCAGCTCAGATTACTCGTCTTGCAACAAACATTCTTGGTTTAATTGTGGGCAGGGTTGAAATGTCGGCCAAGTTTCCTTCCACAGGCGCCTCTGTTTAACTGGCAGTAATTAAAAACCTGGAATTTAGTTGATTGGCGGATTGCTTTCCTGGCGGTAATAATGAATTCCAATAAACTAATAAGAAGAATGAATTCATGTGTCAATCCACCCCAGTTTGTGGGACATTGTTGTGCAAAACTGGCTAGCGGATTTCACCGACAAAATGTACAGTCAATTCATTTTACAGCACATTCTATGTTGCTGTTTGCAAGAATTTGAAGACGAGATAAGGCAAAATATCAATTGCAAGGAATGTGTTAATGATCTTTGCGAACGAGTTGCTGCCTCGTTGCCGAAAATCAGAGAGAATGACCTGGTTAGAATATTCATGTGAAGCAATTTGAGATGTATTCTTGTTATGTTTATGCATCTGCAGGTACAACTCAGAAGTGCTAATATAATTTCAGAAACGTTGTGAGCACATAACATTGAACAAGATGCACCATAAAATTGCGGTTGCCCAAGTAAACACTTTTTTCTATCACAAATAAATGATATGTACACTCAGATATCTTAACACCGATATCACAAAGTGAAAGTATCTATGAGAGCTCACCTAGTCCTCCAATGACCGCAAGAGTGGGATAAAAGATATACATAATCAAAAATATGATTTCACCACGAAAGCCCTTTGACGTGGACGCGTGAAGCCTCTCCATTGTGTCCACTGATATTCAATCCCAACACCATTTATACAGAGAAGACTTCCCCATGTGGATAAATCAATCTGCTGAATCATTGGCATTACTCACAGCCCAATAAACAAATGGTAACAACATTTTCATGCCATGATGTGAATTGGTGAGCTAACACTCTGAAGGTTTAATGAGGAGGAGAAGCAGTTTGGACTGTATATTTAATAAAGTAGATGAGGTTAAGGTGAGATTTGACGGAGGGAATTAAACTAATTATGATAATTGACAGATTGAACAGTGGACAACTCTCCCAGTTTCAAGTTCCTAGCGCTTCCCACCCTATCATTTTTGGTCGAATATTCAGCGTCTCTGCCGCCATAGTGTGGAACAGCATTCCACTGTCCATCTGCCTTACTCCTCTCCTGCCTCCTTGCATTATGAGAAACCTAGTGTATTTGGGCGTCATCACAAGAGATGGATGACAGGTAAACCCAAAAGTGAAGACTAGGGCGTAATGCGATATTGAGACCCGAGGCAGAATCGGATAAGAGGGAATAGGCGAAAAGGGTGAACAAAGTAAAAGAAGAATCGGAAGGGAACAGAAGTAATGGAGTGGGGACTGTTTGCATGCATTGTAGTCGTTTTATATGCTTTAGTGTCAGCTCAATGAGTATACCTGAATAAACAAATCTGTTTTAAAGAGACGAATAATTTAATGTCTAACAACGGGACAGTGTGGTGTTTGGTTATGCCTCAGCTAGAGTACAGTGTTCAATCCTGATCACCACAATTTAGGAAGGATGCTAAGGCATGATAATTTAGAATCATAGAACCGTAGAATCATACTGCACAAAAGGAGGCCATTCGGCCCATTTAGTCTGTGCCGGCTCTTTGAACAGAGCAACTCAATCCAACAGCCCAGCTTTCTCCCCATTACCTAGCAGACCTGCAATGACTAAATAAAGATCTAGTTCCCTTTTAAAAGTTGTTATGGAATCTGCCTCCACCACCTTTTCAAGCAATGCATTCCAGATTCGAACAACTCGCTGAGTGAAAAACATTCTCCCCAGGAATGAAGGACTTAAGTTGTGAGGAAAGGCTAGACTAGGTTCATTCTCATTGGAACAATGAATATTGCAAGGAGACATCATAGACGTTTTTAAGATAATAACGGGATTCAACAGAGTAAACAACGAAAAACTGTTTCCAGTGGTGGGCATATTAGCGACTCGTGGTCACAGATTTAAAATAGTTTCAAAAAGAAGCAGAGGGGAGGTGAGGAGACATTTTTTCACTCAGCGAATTGCTCGAATGTAGAATGCATTGCCTGAAAATCTAGTGGATGCCGATTCGATAACAAGTTTTAAAAGAGAGATAGGCATGTATTCGGGGAGAACGGGTTTGCACGGTTATGGGTAGAGAGCTGGGAAGTGGGATTAAATTGCTCCCTTTAAAGAGTCGGCACAGACTCGATGGCCGATTGGCCTCCTTTTGTGTCGCAACATTCTATGATTCTAAGCGTATCTAACCAATATCGGGGAAAGAAGGGGAAGGCGGGAACACATTGTTACGTCTGACACGTACGCACTGCATGCTGTTAAGGAAATAGAGGTTTACGATCAGTTGGAATATTGGGATGGATTGAATAAAATTCAGATATACTGTACTGCAATTGCAAAACATAAGGACAATTGTGGAAGGCTGACTCACGATGAAAAGGCTAACATACTTATTTGGGTGGATTATTGATCAGGAACCAGGAGACACAATACCACACCTTGATAGAAACACCCTGAGCGAATTGAAAGTTGGCATTTCGATGACGGCAAATTTGATGACGGTTTGGTTACGCAGGGTTCTGACAAATGTTGGTAACATTCACCGTGATTAAGCGTCTCCAAACCAAGGCCAAACTAGTTAGGTTTAGTTGAATCATGGAAGAATTAGTGGGATCTACCTGGGGTTAGATTGGGTGCTTGGAGAGTAGGTCATATAAGAGTGTGGGCCTGGGGACTAGCTGAGGATGGATTGGGGGCATGTGGACTAGTAGGACTAACAGCAGTCGAGTTGGGACTTGTTCGCGTTAAAGTACGAGAAGTGGGGATGAGTTTGGGTAAGAATCTTGAAGTCAGGACTAGGAGGGGTAAGATTTGGAATAGTTGCGTTAAGAGAGGGTTTGTGTGGACGAGTTGAGTTAAGAGCAGGATAGTGGAGACTTGTTGGGTTAAGCTTGAGAGGGTATGACAAGTTGCGTATGGGTGGGGTGAGTGGGAGTTGCAGACTATGTAAAGCATGGTGACTGTGGGTGTATGTGGGAATCGAGCCACATTTTATTTGCATAAACGAGTTGCAGGTCTGACCCCAACAACAACAACCAGTCCTCACCCCAATATTAAACGGTTTGTGATTTTTGGTTGGGGTATTGTATGAATGACTTCTTTAAACATGACTTACTAATCACGTCAAATGCTTTTAAAAAGGTCTTTCTTCCGCTCTCCGTTTTTCTATATCAAGAAGTTCTTACGTGATCCTGTAGCTCAGTGGTTGTAGCCCTATTCTGACAAGCAAGAGGACACAGGTTCTATCCACGAGCGGGTCAGTTCAGGACACTACCAAGGGCAACTATCCTTACTCAAAACAAATACACATGCCTCTGTTTACCAGCAATCAATAGGAATCCACTTGTTGGTTGAATGTTGGATCGCGTTTCGGGGATAATAATCCCAGGTCAGTGACACGATGTGGAGAGGAAATCATTGGGAAGCAGAGCTAGTTCCCACTCGGTTCCTGTTATTACTGTGAGAAACAGGATTTGCAGGTTAGGGGGAGTGTCTGAGCCAGAACAAAAGCGGCCGTATCCCAGACTGAAGCTCACAACAACAAAAATAACAACCCGGGAGGGGTCGACGAGGAGGCACTTCGGGATAGAGACCAAGAGTTTGGGAAGAGAGTGGCTATAGGTTCGCCCGGAAATGATAGAACGGGTGGATCGGGGGATATGGAGCAGGCCGCAACCTGCTTATCGGAGGGTTGGGGGGGTTGGTGAGGGGATAGTAGGTCACGGATGTAGGGTGGGGCGAGGTCGTGAAGAGCTGTAAATGTGTGGACCAGGTTCTTGCATTTGAGTTGTTGTTGTTCGAAAGGAAATCACTGGCAGCAGAGATTTTTTCCCAATCAGCTCCTGTTAACATTGTGAGACACAGGATTTGGAGCTTGGTGGTAGCGTTCAAGCCAGAAAACAGGGGTATGGTTCCCAGACAGAGACTCACAAGTTAGGTTTTGCAGCTTTATCCATTTATACCGCAGCGGGAGTGAAGCGACTGTGGAGGCTCTGAGGAACCCGGACTGTAAAATACAGATTCTGTGGTGAGTAACTGACTGTGTGAGAATAAAACATCCCGAGTCTGAAATCCCCCCACATCTCAGTGTCACTTTATACAAACTGGGTGGTGATGGAGCTATTGCTGTCACGTTATGTGTCGCAGGGAGAGAGGGTGAGGTGTGAGAGCAACAGGGTGGACAGTGTAGTGGCAGTTGGAGTGAGGGCGAGCATTGTGGCCTGCTCTCTCCTCATCCATCCTCTCGTCCACCACGTCCTCTCCCCAACTCCGCTCTCACACACTTTCCCTCTCTCTGACACACATACACACACACACACTGAATGCTGCACTTTCTCACATATGCTCTTTCAGACACAGGTCTGGTGCTTCACTTATAGATTCATAGATTCATAGAATTTTATGGCAAAAAAGGAGGCCTTTCGGCCCATCTAGTCTGTGCCGGCTCTTTGAAAAGAGCGATTCAATCCCACTGCCCTGCCCGCTCCCCATAGCCTGATAAACCTGTTCTCCCTAAATAAAGATCTAGATCTAATTCCTTTTTAAAAGTTGTTATCGAATCAGCCTCCACCACCTTTTCAGGCAATGCATTCCAGATTCCAACAACTCGCTGAGTAAAAAACAATTCTCCTCAGCTCCCCTCTACTTCGCCTTGAAACTATTTTAAATCTGTGACCACGAGTCACAGATTCGCCCACGAGTGGAAATAGTTTTACTCTATTTGCCCTGTCGAAACCCCTCATGATCTTATAAACCTCTATTAGGTCTCCCATCAATCTTCACTGCTCCAGAGAGAATAACCCTAGCCTATCTAGCCTCTCCTCATAGCTGAAGTCCCTGAATCCTGGCACCATCCTAGTAAATCTTCTTTGTAACCTTTCCAATGTCTTCACATCCTTTCTGTAGTGTGGTGACCAGAATTGAACACAGTATTCCAGCTGAGGCCTCACCAAAGTCTTATAGAGGTTAGTCAGCACTTCCTGACTTTTCTATTCTATACCCCTTTTTATAAAGCCTAGTATCCCATATGCCTTCTTAACAGCCTTGTCTACCTGTCCTGCCACCTTCAGCAAGTCTCGTGACTCGAAGCGAGTTGTTCGAATCTGGAATGCATTGCCTGAAAAGGTGGTGGAGGCTGATTCGATAACAACTTTCAAAAGGGAATTATATCTTTATTTAGGGTTGAACGGGTCTATTAGGCTATGGGGAGCGGGCAGGGCAGTGGGATTGAATCGCTCTTTTCAAAGAGCCGGCACAGACTAGATGGGCCGAATGGCCTCCTTTTGTGCCGTAAAATTCTATGATTGTATGATTCTATGATTCTAAGTCACTAACACAAATACCCAGGTCTCTCTGTTCCTTCACACCATTTAAAATTGTACTATCTAGCCGATATTGCCTCCCTTCATTTCTTCTCCCAAAATGCATCACCTCACACTTCTTTGCATTAAACTTCATCTGCCATGTGTCTGCCCATTTTACCAATTTGTCTATATTCTCTTGCAGATGGCTACTATCCTCCTAACTATTTGCTATTCTCCCTAACTTAGTGTCACCTGCAAATTTGGAAACTATACTCCCTACACCCAAGTCCAGATCATTGATGTAAATTACAAAGAGCAGTGGTCCCAAAACCGATCCCTGGGGCACACCTCTGCTCACTTCCAGACTGGAAAACAGCCACTCACTACAACTCTCTGCTTTCTGTCTCGCAGCCAGTTGTGGATCCTCGCTGCCACTGGCCCTTTTACGCCGTGTGCCTTTAATTTCCTAATAAGTCTCTCATGTGGCACTTTGTCAAATGCCTTTTGAAAGTCCATGTAAATTACATCAACTGCGCTACCATTATCCACCCATTCCGTTACCTCATCAAAAAATTCTATCAGATTTGTAAGGCAAGATTTGCCTTTAACAAATCCATGTTGACTGTCCTATATTAGCCTATATCTTTCGCAGTGCAGATCTACCTTGTCCCTGATTATGGACTCTAGACATTTGCCCACTACCGACGTTAGACTGACTGGTCTGTTGTTACCAGGCTTGTCCTTCTGCCCCTTTTTATACAAGGGAGTAACATTAGCTATCCTCCAGTCCTCTGGCACGACCCCTGTGTCCAACGAAGATTGAAAGATCGTGGCCAGAGTCCCTGCTATTTGCTCCCGTGCCTCCCTTAGTAACCTAGGGTGCATCCCATCCGGACCAGGTGACTTATCCACGTTGAGTGACGTCAACCTTTTTAGAACTTCCTCTCTGGTTATAATTATTCTATCCATTTCTCCTACCCTCTCCTCCAATACCATGGCATTGGCTGTATCCTTTTCTTTTGTGAAGACAGAGGCGAAGTACTCATTCAGTACATCAGCCATGCCCTCTGCCTCCACAATGAGATTTCCTCCTAGGTCCCTAATTGGCCCCACCCTATCCTTGACCAACCTTTTACTCTTAATATGTTGGTAAAAAACCTTATGGTTCCCCTTAATCTTACTCGCTAATTGTTTCTCATGCAGTCTCTTTCCCCTCTAACTTCCTTTTTTAGTTCTATCCTACACTTCCTATATTCCGCTTGGTTCCCTTCTGAATTTTGAGCCTGACACATATCATATGCCTCTTTTTTTGGTTTATTTTTCATGAACAATACTTAACAAGGAAATGCGTGACAGACTTGAAGATGTATATCATGGGATCATTCAATAGAAGCAACTTCCATCTTAACTGTGGGTCACAAATTTCATGTGCATGCTGCTTCGTATGGTCATCCTCCAAATTAAAGTGAGAGTGGCAATACCAGCATGGCAAACTTGACATCAGGAACACAAAGGTACATTCACAAGGAACTAGCTAGATACAACAAAATGTGGAGGAAATCGAAAATTTCATAAAAGAGTTGGGTCAACACGAAAGGTTAGAACATGAAAAAAGTCAACATTAACTTGAGAATGCTGCATTTTATTGGAAAATTCATACACTACTAAATGCAGTGTGTAGTATTATTGTGGAATAAACTGCCTACAAATACTTTGTAAAGACATAGCACAGTTTGTTGCAAGAAAAGCTTACATACATTTCTGCTAAATAAAAGACGATATCTCGAGATATTTGGAGTGCATTATTTGGACCATCATATATCTAGCGATTTCCAGGTGGTGAAGGCCAATTAGGTGGACATCGGCCTACTTTCTCCAAACAAATGCTGATGGTGTGATAATAATGATAATGTTCTGATGGAGTTCATCTGTCCTATCTGCATATGCCACTGGACTTTCCCATTCTAATTCAATATGGATTTGATTCTGATGCATCTATTCAAATTCCTTTCAAAGTAGCTGAATTATTCCCTCATTTCCTGATGTAAATTGCACTATAGAAATATAATTGTGTTGTTCTATTGTAAGCATTGGTTTGCAGCAGCATTATCCTAATACCAGCAGGCATCATGTGAATTGATTTAAATCAACAAAATTATTTATTTCAGATGCAAAATAATGATAATCCTTACATTTATATAACAATTTCCACATCATATCGATGTGTCAAAACGCTTCACAGAATACAACAACGTCCCATGTTTGGGACCAGAGCAGGTGGGGGGTAGGGAGCAGACATGAGGGAAGAAGGTGGGGAGATGAGGTAGGGACCAGAGTGGGGGGGGGGGGGGGAGGGGGAGGGGGCGGGGTAGGGAGGCTGGCGGAGAATGTTGTTGGGGGAAGGAAAGAAGGAAAATTGACTTTATATTTGTCGGAGAAATGTGGCAGCCAAATTGCGCACAACAGTGCCCCACAAGCAGTGGTCGACTTGGGGCCAGGGGAGAAAGAGGAAAAAGAGGATAAGGGGGGAGAGGGAGGCGAGGGTGAGGTAAAATCAGGAAGGAAATAGGGGGAGAAAGGGGGTTAAGGGGAAAGGGAGGGAAAGATGGTGGGGTCTTAAATTAAGGGAGAAGGGGGGAAGGGAGAAGAGGGATAGGAGGGGAAAAGGGGGATAGGAGGGGAAAAGGGGAGAGCAAAAGGGTGAGAGGGGAGGCCAGTGGGCAAGGGGTGAGGGGGGAATCAAACAACAGCTATCAACAGCAATAAATAACAAAAACAATAACAACCAACAATAGCCCAGTAACCGCTCCTTGTCCTCGCTTCTCCTCTGGACCATCTTTAAAATGCTGGGAAACGGCCCAGTGTGGTGACAGTCCCCAAAACCTACCGGCTCCTCAGCTGGTGACTTGCTGACGGCCCTGCTACCTCGGACATGGCGTGTCTCCCACAAGGTGGGAGAAACAAGGCCCCTCCCACCTTGTCCTCACACGGTCTCCCTCCGCCCCTCCCATCTTGTCCTCAAACTGACTCTGGAGTTGTTTTTGCATCGAAAATACAGTAAAAATGTGTCTCCCTCTGTCTGCCTTGGCCTATATCTAAGCATACTGTTTGTCTAAATAATGTATCTGTCCTGCTATATATCCCTCTATATCCCTCTATACAGTCACTTCAGGTTCATCTCTACTTGGCTTTATCATTATATTCCTCACATGAGGAAACTAATGAAAATGGTAATGTATTCCATGTCAACGGCTTTAATATTAGTTATGGTAACATTACATAAACCACACAAGTACATTTGTTTGGCGCATTTAACGTCAGGAAGATGTTCCATGACAACAGACTGTGAGTCAATGGTATTAGATCAAGTGGATCACTGTACAATATCCATCAAACTATTACTATAATCACTTCTCAAAGCAGCATTTGATGTGGTTTGAAATGTAAAGCAATAAAGTAATAACGGCATCTTCGAGCGTTTGTGATTTTTCTGCTGATCAGCCCATGAAAAGGCTTCCCACTATCTGCACATTTATACCTTGTCTCGTGTGTGCATTTCCTGGTGACGTTGGAGGTGATGTTTCCTTGTAAATCTTACTCCACATTCAGCACATTTATATGGTCTCTCTCCCGTGTGTGATCGATGGTGTTTCTGGAGCACTCCTGATGTTTTGAAACTCTTTCCACATTCAGCACATTTATATGGTCTTTCTCCTGTGTGTGATCGGTGATGATTTTTGCCCTCTCCTGATGTTTTGAAACTCTTGCCACATGCAGCACATGCATATGGTCTCTCTCCTGTGTGCGATCGATGGTGTATTTTCATATGTCCAGATGTTTTAAAACTCCTTCCACATTCAGCACATTTGTATGGTCTCTCTCCCGTGTGTGATCGATAGTGTACTTTTATATCGCTTGATGTCTTAAAACTCTTGCCACATTCATCACATGTATATGGTCTCTCTCCATTGTGTGATCGATGGTGAACCTGGAGATGCCATGAACTTGTGAAACTCTTGCCACATTCAGCACATTTGTATGGTCTCTCTCCTGTGTGTGATCGATGGTGTTTCTTGACGTCTCGTGATGTTTTGAAACTCTTTCCACATTCAGCACATTTGTATGGTCTCTCTCCTGTGTGTGATCGATAGTGTACTTTTATTTCGCCTGATGTCTTGAAAGTCTTTCCACATTCAGCATATTTATATGGTCTCTCTCCTGTATGTGATCGATAGTGAACCTGGAGATGACATTTCATTGTGAAACTCTTTCCACATTCAGCACATTTGTATGGTTTCTCTCCTCTGTGTGATCAATGGTGTATTTTCATCTGCCCAGCTGTATTGAAACTCTTTACACAGTAAACACATTTGTACGGTCTCTCTCCTGTGTGTAATCGATAATGAACCTTGAGATTATACGAACTTTTGAATTGCTTTCCACATTCAGCACATTTATATTGTTTCTCCCCTGTATGTGATCGCTGGTGTCTATGCAGGGCTCCTGAATTTGTGCAGCTCTTTCCACATTGGGAACAATCATACAGTCTCTCTCCTGAGATCGATGGCTGGTGATCCTGTGGAGATCTTGTCTGAGAGATGCCCTTTTCTTCAGCAGCACATGTGATGGATCCTTGACACGTTTGCGGCTGTGAGAACAGATACAACAGACTGGCTGATACTGCGCCTGATATGTCTCGATGCAGCTCGGGATGTCTTCTGCTGTGCTTCTGATGAAACTCAGCTCGAGTAAACACAGTGTTACACTGAGCCCAAGAGGTAGCTCCAGAACCATCCACTTTGTCTGCTGAAGGAAACCAAGAAAGACTTGCGAATGCATTGTTTGGCAATTGATGTGTGCTCAATAGATTCTTGCATTTCTACAATATCTGTCCAAGTCAATGCTTTACTCTAACCACTGTAAAATGTGGGTCAGTGTTGCATTGCATTTATAAAGCGCCCCCTGAATGCAGGTCAGGTTTTGTCAGTGTCAGTATTTGACAATCAGCAACTTCTCACAAACAGACATGAATAATTAGTGAAGAGGATACATGGCCAGGACACTGATAGCAATTAACACTAATATGGGGAATGTGTTCCGTTTTCTGAGTTGCCGCAATTCTGGTGAAATTTTTAACCCAGTTCTCCAGCCATTTTGTTCAGGTAGACATTAAAATTATGATGGAATGATTCCAAAGCAGTGCGAGTTTCTCTCACTCAATCTCACTGCAGTGTCACTGCTGTCGGTATCGAAGATAAATTTAGTCTGTCACCTCATGGCTGTTTGGGGGTCATCGCTGTGGAATCTGCAACACTTCACAATACAATCCTGCAAAGTGCTCCAGGATGTCTTGAGGACTCTATAAGTTGCTACTCATTCCAACAGTTGCATTCTTATCATCTGTCTGAAAAACCAGAGGAACTTCACCTTAAAAGCTCCTTGTAATTGCTAAGGTATAGTTGCTGTACTGGACCATTTTATGCTTAGAAACTCTGATTGATTTATCACTTACATAGGTTATATTCGTCACGAAGATCCTTGTCCTCAGTGTTATTTCTTCTCTCCCTCTTTCTCAAATTGTATCTGCTGCTCCCGGCCTCTTCTCCAGTCAATCGATTCTGTTTGGAGCTCAAACTCTTTGCAATTCTGGGCTCTACAGAGTAAATTGATAAGAAAGTGAAAAGAGCTGAATTGGAAAACTGAATTGGAATTGGAAAACAGGATGTACACAGAGACTAGAAAGCACTGACAACTTTTGGTGGAGAGATGTTAGAGTTAGTGGAAAGTAAATAAAGTTGCTCCTAATCAAATTGTACAGTGCCTTGCACAAGAGAACCCGGGCTTGATTCCCAGGAGGGAAAAAATCCTTTGACAAGTTTCCTCACTCCACAGTCCTCTGTTTGCATAG
Organism: Hydrolagus colliei; assembly: GCA_035084275.1. NCBI lineage: Eukaryota > Metazoa > Chordata > Chondrichthyes > Chimaeriformes > Chimaeridae > Hydrolagus > Hydrolagus colliei. The sequence continues at coordinate 135,323 of JAYJKW010000093.1, read as the reverse complement.
TAGTCAATATGAACCTGGTTGATAGATTTCCTAAACCAATAATGGATGCAAAAAAATTTTTGTTTTGTTTTTGTTGGCTGCCATGATTCGACAGTAAAATATACAGTCAATTCACTGTCCGGTATATTCTGCAAAGCAGTTTAAATCATCCAGATTATTGGAAAAGCGCTATATCAAATGCAAGGAATATCGTTATTATAAAATATTATTTCTGGGCAACATATAATCAAGCGCAAAAGTGAAGTACAATACAAATTAATTGCATAAGTCAATATCCAATAAATTCTGTGGCTCTGCTATTAGAGCACTCATATTATAACTGAGAAACCTGGTTAAATTTCTCTCAGTTTCCTCACTCCACAGGCCTCATAAAAATAGAATTATAGTATAATAGAATATTCCAGTTAAAGTGAGGCATATTGGCACATTGAGTCTGTGCTGGCTCTTTGAAAATCACTATTCAATGTCAATCTGACACTCCGGATTTCTCCCCATTACCCTGCAAAACATGTCCTTCCCAAATAAATACCCACCTCGTGTTGTTTCCAAATCAGCCCCCAACACAGTTTCAGGAAATTCATTCAATATTCCAAAAACTCGCTGCATGGAAAAACCCTCTATCAGGTCTCCTCGTAATGTTATCTCCTCGAATGAGAATAATCCTAGACTTTCTGGAATTTTCTCTTAACCAAAGTCCCCCAGTCCTGCTAACATCTGGTTGAGTTTCCTCTGCACCTCTTCCAAGGCCTTGATATCCTTCCTGAAGTTTGATGCCCAGAATCAAAACACAGCAATCTAGCTGAGGCCTAAACCATGTTTAATGCAGGTTAATTAAAGCTTCCTGACCTTTGTACTCAATGCCACTATTTATAAAGCCTAGTATCCCATATGCTGTGTTAACAGCCTTATCTAGCTGTCGTGCCACAAACAAAGGTTTACTTACTTCGAAGATTTACTTACAATAATTGCTAAAAAAAATAAAAACAGTGATAAATTGATCATTTCATTCCACTGCTGTTTGTGGGATACTGTTAGGCACGATTTGATATCACGTTTTGTCAACAAATATACAGTCCATTTGCTTTACAGTATATTCTGTGAAGCGTTTTGTGACAACCAGAAGACGTGAAAAGTTAAATATCAGATAATGTACATAATCCTTGCATTTGATTTAATGCATTTCATATCTTATCGACATGTCGAAATTTACACAATATACTATAGGGTCAATTGACTGTATAATTGTAGGCAAAATACAAGTAATGCAAGGGCAAGTTATCAATAAAGTTAGACTGAATATTTAAACAATAAGTAAACACAGTAAGGTACAGATACATTGAGTGGTTACCTTTCCCTGGGGTAATCACACACTCCATGTTGCTGGCTTGGGTTTCCTCAGACATTCTCTGCTGCCTTGTGTCAGCAGCACAAACTTACACCTGATGTGTTACCAGCCAAACATATGGTCAAATGCAGCCCCTACAGGGAGACAATGGGGGGTCAGGGAGACAATGGGGGGTCAGGGAGACAATGGGGGGTCAGGGAGACAATGGGGGGTCAGGGAGACAATGGGGGGTCAGGGAGACAATGGGGGGTCAGGGAGACAATGGGGGGTCAGGGAGACAATGGGGGGTCAGGGAGACAATGGGGGGTCAGGGAGACAATGGGGGGTCAGGGAGACAATGGGGGGTCAGGGAGACAATGGGGGGTCAGGGAGACAATGGGGGGTCAGGGAGACAATGGGGGGTCAGGGAGACAATGGGGGGTCAGCGAGACAATGGGGGGTCAGGGAGACAATGGGGGGTCAGGGAGACAATGGGGGGTCAGGGAGACAATGGGGAGTCAGGGAGACAATGGGGGGGTCAGGGAGACAATGTGGGGTCAGGGAGACAATGGGGGGGTCAGGGAGACAATGGGGGGTCAGGGAGACAATGGGGGGTCAGGGAGACACACACGGAGACAAACATACACAAACAGACACACTAACCATCACACCAGCCGTCTGATAGGAAGACAAGGGATTGGGGGGGGGGGGGGTTCAGCAACACCAAACAAACATGCACACTCTCACAGAGACACACACACACTCGCACTTAATAAAAATCCTTGCATTTGATATTGCGCTTTTCACGTCTTATCGACGTCCCAAAGCGCTTCACAGAAAACACTGTAAAGTGAATTGACTGTATATTTGTGGGCGAATCGCGGCAGCCAATTGCGCACAGCAGCGTCTCCCACACAGTCGTGGATTGAAATGACCAATTTTATTATTGTGGGTTTTGGGGATTATTATTAGGTGTGTGTGTGTGTGTGTGTGGAGTAAGGAAACTTGCCCAAGGTTTCCCGCTGACCTGCCTGGATTCGAACACAGGTCTCTCCAGCTTGCAAGTCAAGTGCTCTAACCACTGAGCCACAGGAGCTTCACACACACACACACACATAGACAGCAGCCACACTGACCCTAACACCAGGACCCTACAGGCAGGTGAGGGGGGTCAGGGTCACGTAGGGACACACACATAGCTACACACACAGACACACTCTCACACAGACACACTCACCCTCACACCAGCCTCTCCTACAGGGGGACAAAGGGGGGTGTGAGGGACACACACAGACACACTCATCGTCACACCAGGACCTACAGGGGGACAAAGGGGGGGGGGGGGACACACACAGACACACTCATCCTCACACCAGCCTCTCCTACAGGGGGACAAAGGGGGTGTGAGGGACACACACAGACACACTCACCCTCACACCAGGACCTACAGGGAAGTCAGGAGTGTCAGGGAGACACACACAGACAGAGACACACATATACACACACAGAGTCACACACACAGACACACACACACACACAGAGAGATACACACACAGAGAGAGAGACACACACACGGAGATACACACACACACACAGACAGCAGGACTCTGTACAGGGAGACAAGGGTGGGGGGCGGGCAGGAAGACACAAACACAAACACACTCGCTCTCACACATGACATGCGGGGACACGCACCACGTGACCTGCTGACGGACGTTGATGACACAGTTTGCCTGCGCTCAACACTGTCTCCCTGGTAACAAGTGATTGACAGGAGAGAGAGAGACGGCCCCCGTTTCCGTGGCAACCAGTCATTGACAGGAGAGAGAGAGAGAGACGGCCCCCGTTTCCGTGGCAACCAGTCATTGACAGGAGAGAGAAAGAGAGACGGCCTCCGTTTCCCAGGTAACCAATCATTGACAGCAAAGGGGGCGAGAGACGCCCCGCCCGTTTCCCTGGTAATCAGTGATTGACAGGAGAGAGAGAGACGCCCCCCGTTTCCCTGGTAACCAGTCATTGACAGGAGAGAGAGAGAGTCCCGCCCACTGGCTGTCACTGGATTGTTTTTTTAAAAAAAAATTAATTCTTTGGTGTTTGGCTTTTTTCCAATTTAGATTTTTTTTAATTGATTTTTTTAATCAATTTTTAAATTATTTTTAATTGTTTCGTATTTCTTTTTGTTTCCCAATTAATTAAGCAGTTATTATTAATTATTATTACTTAACTAATAATGATTTCAGTATTATGTAACTATTTGTTGTATGTGGGTCACACGTCTCCTGTGCAGCGCCTTGGGACGTCCTCCCGACGTGAAAGGCGCTCTATAAATGTCCTTTGTTGTTGTTGTTGTTGTAAGGTGATTGCTCCAAACACTGAGCTACAGGACTGCACCATCATATACATTATGGGGGGGGGGGGGGGGTCTGTGGCTGTTTGAGGGGGTACTATGTGCATGGGGAGGGGTGGGGGTGTATGTCTGCATGAGGTGGGTTTATGTGTGTGGAGGGTCTCTGCGCGTATGTTTCTAGCCTCCCTCTCTCTGAGTGTGTGTTGCGTGTCTCTCTCATTCTATATGTGTGTATCCCCACTCTCTATGTATGTGTGTGTCTTCCCCCCTCCATATGTCTGTGTGTGTGTGTCTTCCACACCCTCTCTCTGTATGAGTGTATGTGTCTTGCTCCATATGTGTGTATGTCTCCCCCTCATCTCTCTATATGAGTGTATTTCTCCTCTCTGTATATATGTCTGTATATATGGGTGTCTCCCCTGTCTCTGTATGTGTGTGTTCCCCCCTCTCTGTGTGCATGTATGCCTCCCAATCTCTATGTATATGTTTCTCGCCCCCTCTCTCTACATGTGTCTCCCCCCACACCACTCATTGTATGTGTGTCTCCCACCCCCCTCTCTGTACGTGTGTGTGTGTATATCCTCCTCTCTCTCTATGTATGTGTGTCTATACCTCTCTATGTGTGTGTATCCTCCCCCTCTCTCTGTGCATATGTGTGTCTCCCCTCTTTTTATGAGTATATTTCTTGCCGACTCTCTCTGTATATATGTGTGTGTTTCTCTCTGTATGTTTGTCTCACCCCTCTGTCTATGTGTGTGTATATGTATGTCTCCCACCCCCACTCTCTCTGTATATGTGTGTTTCTCCCCCTCTGTATGTCTGTGTGTATCTCTCGCTCCATATGTATGAATGTCTCCACTCTCTATATATATTTACGTCTACCACCTTCCACTCTCTCTGTATTGGTGTATTTCTCCCCACATCCTCTTTCTCTATATGTGTGTGTCTCTCTCTCCCACTCAGTATGTGTGCGAGTGTTTCGACCCCCCTCCCACCCTCTCTCTCTGTTTGCATTCCTTTCCCAGTGTTTATAGGCCTGTGAATGTGCGCGTCTCTCTCTCTTTATGTGAGGCTGCGAGTGTATTTGTGTGTGTGTGTGTCTCAATCTCTCGGGTGTGTTTGTGTGTCCCAGCGACACAGAGTCAGACACAGACTGTGGGTGTCTCTCGCTCACTGCATGTGTCTCCCTCAGTGTGAATATCTCAGACTCTCCCTCTCTCTGTCTCATTCTGTGAGTATGTCTCTCTCTCTCATCCCCTCTCCCCCCGCCCCACTTCTCTCTATCTGTGTGTGTATCTCAGGCTGCAGAGAGCTCTCTCTCTGACTCTCTCTTCCCTTCTCTCTGTCTCTCACCTTCTCTCGCTCTCTCTGTGTGTCAGTGTATCACAGGCAGCAGCCAGGTCTCTATCCCTCTCGTATATCCCCCCTCCCAACTCTCTCTCTCTCACCTGCTCCCTCTCTCTGTGTGAGTGTATCTCAGGCTGCCGACAGATCTCTCTCTCTCTGTGTGTCTCAAGGTGTAGGAATATGTACCTTTCTCTCTCACATGCCTTCTCTCTCTCTCTCTCTGTCTCTGTATCTCAGGCTGTAGAGATCTCGCTCATCTCCCTCTCTCTCCCTGTGTGAGTGCATTTCAGCTACAGCGAGGTCTCTCTCTCTCTCAGTATATCTCAGGCTGTACAAATCTCTGCATCTCACACACACACACACACACACACACATCTCCTCTCTGTTTGTATCTCAGACTGTGCAGTTCTCTCCCTCTCTCTCTCTCTGTGAATCCCAGGCTGTAATAACATCTCTCTCTCCCACCTTCTCTCTCTCTGTGAGGGCACCTCAGGCTGTAGAGATCTCGCTCTCTCTCTCTCCCTCTCTCTGTGTGAGTGTATCTCAGGCTAGAGACAGGACTTTCTCTCTCTCTCACTCGCTCTCTCACAATCATTCTCTCTCTCTCTCTCTCTCTCTGTATGTGTATCACAGGCTATAAACAGATCTCTCTCTCTCACCATCAGGGAAGGGGAGAGCTTTTTAGATAGTTTTATCCTAGAGCCTGACACTCCACCAAGACCTAGGGAACAAGAGTGCGCTGTTGCCAGCCACGGTCAGGACTGGGTGACAGTCAGACGACCGGGTGTGCGGAACCACAAGAGTGGTGCAGAGAAACCCCAGACTGTAAACTTTGCCAACAGGTATGAAGTACTTTCAACCTGTTTGGATAAGGAGGTCTGTGAGGAGGTTGGACAAACCAACTCCACCAAGACCATTTTAATAGGAGATACAACTGTCCGAGGTATAGATAGGCGTTTTTGTGAACGGAAACGCGAATCTCGGAAGGTGTGTTGCCTACCAGGTGCCAGTGTTGAAGACTTGACTGAGCGGGTCCAGGAAATTCTGCAAGGGGAAGGGGAAAATCCACTTGTGGTGGTCCATGTTGGGACCCATGAAGTTGAGAGGAAAAGACCTGAGATGCTCCAGGGAGAGTACCAGAGACTAGGGAGTAAACTGAAAAGTGGAACTTCGAGAGTGGTGATCTCTGGGTTGCTTCCAGTGCCTCGAGCAAGCCAGTTCCAGAATGCTAGAATAAGGCACATCAATGCATGGCTGGAGAAGTGGTGTAGGAAGGAGGGTTTCTGGTTCCTAGACCATTGGGACTAATTCTGGGGTAGGTGGAACCTGTACAAAATGGATGGGTTACAACTGAACAGGGCTGGAACCAATCTCCTTGCAGGGAGGTTGTCGAGTTTTGTGGGGGGGGCTTTAAACTAATCCCGGGGGGGTGAGGGTGGGAAACTGATCAGTAGTTCAAATACGGGAGGGGTAATAAGGAGGACGGGAGAAAAATGCAGAGGAAGTAATTTGTGCCTTAGAGTGCATGTATGTAAATGCACGAAGTTTGAGAAATAAAATTGGTGAGCTGCAGGCTCAGGTTGCTGCGAGGCGATATGATGTTATAGCAGTAACAGAGACTTGGCTCCAGCATGGGCAGGAATGGGAGTTGAACATTCCTGGTTATAATGTATTCAGGAGGGATAGAGAAGTGAGAAAAGGGGGCGGGGTGGCAATTTTAGTTAAGGACTCAGTGACTGCCTTAGAAAGGAACGAGGTGGAAGAAGGACTAAAAACCGAATCTATCTGGTTAGAATTGAGGAATAAAAAAGGTGCAGTTACACTGTTAGGGGTATACTATAGACCACCAAATAGTGGGGAGGAGATAGACAAGCAGATCTGCAAGCGTATCACGGAGAAATGCAGAGCTAATAGAGTAGTGATAATGGGTGACTTCAACTATCCCAACATAGACTGGCAGAATAGTAGAGTAAAGGGCAAGGAGCGAGAAGAATTCCTGAAGTGTGTGCAGGACAACTTTCTTGATCAGTATGTTTCCAGTCCAACGAGGAAAGAAGCATTGCTGGATCTAGTTTTGGGAAATGAGGTAGGGCAAGTTCAACAGGTTTCTGTAGGTGAGCATCTAGGGAATAGTGACCACAATATGGTTAGATTCAGAATAATTATGGAAAGGGATAAGGAACGATCACAGGTGAGGACACTCAACTGGAAAAGGGCTAATTTCAATAAGTTGAGGTGGGACCTAGCCAAGGTGGATTGGAACGAAAAATTGGCAGGTAAGACAACAAACGAGCAGTGGGCAGCGTTCAAAGAGGAGATAGTTCAGGCACAGGTCAAAAGCATCCCCACAAAGTTGAAATGTAAGGCATCCAAACCTCCCTGGATGACTAAGGAAATCGGGGCCAAAATAAAACAAAAAAAAGAGGCTTATGATAAGTGTCAGGCTCAAAATTCAGAAGGGAACCAAGCAGAATATAGGAAGTGTAGGATAGAACTAAAAAAGGAATTTAGGGGGCAGAGAGACTGCATGAAAAACAATTAGCGAGTAAGATTAAGGGGAACCCTAAGGTTTTTACCAACATATTAAGAGTAAAAGGTTGGTCAAGGATAGGGTGGGGCCAATTAGGGACCTAGGAGGAAATCGCATTGTGGAGGCAGAGGGCATGGCTGATGTACTGAATGAGTACTTCGCCTCTGTCTTCACAAAAGAAAATGATACAACCAATGCCATGGTATTAGAGGAGAGGGTAGGAGAAATGGATAGAATAATTATAACCAGAGAGGAAGTGCTAAAAAGGTTGACGTCGCTCAAGTCACCTGGTCCGGATGGGATGCACCCTAGGTTACTAAGTGAGGCACGGGAGCAAATAGCAGGGACTCTGGCCACGATCTTTCAATCTTCCTTGGACACAGGGGTCGTGCCAGAGGACTGGAGGATAGCTAATGTTACTCCCTTGTATAAAAAGGGGCAGAAGGACAAGCCTGGTAACTACAGACCAGTCAGTCTAACGTCGGTAGTGGGCAAACTTCTAGAGTCCATAATCAGGGACAAGGTAGATCTTCACTTAGAAAGATATAGGCTAATAAAGGACAGTCAACATGGATTTGTTAAAGGCAAATCTTGCCTTACAAATCTGATAGAATTTTTTGATGAGGTAAGGGAATGGGTGGATAATGGTAGCGCAGTTGATGTAGTTTACATGGACTTTCAAAAGGCATTTGACAAAGTGCCACATGAGAGACTTATTATGAAATTAAAGGCCCATGGCGTAAAAGGGACAGTGGCAGAGTGGATCCACAACTGGCTGCGAGACAGAAAGCAGAGAGTTGTAGTGAGCGGCTGTTTTTCAGACTGGATGGAAGTGAGCAGTGGTGTGCTACAGGGATCAGTTTTGGGACCATTGCTGTTTGTAATCTACATCAATGATCTGGACTTGGGTGTACGGAGTACAGTTTCCAAGTTTGCAGACGACACTAAGTTAGGTAGAATAGTAAATAGTGAGGAGGATAGTAGCCATCTGCAAGAGGATACAGACAAATTGGTAAAGTGGGCAGACACATGGCAGATGAAGTTTAATGCAGAGGAGTGTGAGGTGATACACTTTGGGAGAAGAAATGAAGGGAGGCAATATAGGATAGATAGTACAATTTTAAATGGTGTGAAGGAACAGAGAGACCTGGGGATTTGTAGTAGTGACTTGTTGAAGGTGGCAGGACAGGTAGACAAGGCTGTTAAGAAGGCATATGGGATACTAGGCTTTATAAATAGGGGTATAGAGTACAAAAGTCAGGAAGTGTTGACTAACCTCTATAAGACTTTGGTGAGGACTCAGCTGGAATACTGGGTTCAATTCTGGTCACCACAGTACAGAAAGGATGTGAAGACATTGGAAAGGGTACAACGAAGATTTACTAGGATGGTGCCAGGATTGAGGGACTTCAGCTATGAGGAGAGGCTAGATAGGCTAGGGTTATTCTCTCTGGAGCAGAGAAGATTGAGGGGAGACCTAATAGAGGTTTATAAGATCATGAGGGGTTTCGACAGCGCAAATAGAGAAAAACTATTTCCACTCGTGGGCGAATCTGTGACTCGTGGTCATTGATTTAAAATAGTTTCAAGGCGAAGTAGAGGGGAGCTGAGGAGAATTTTTTTCACTCAGCGAGTTGTTCGAATCTGGAATGCATTGCCTGAAAAGGTGGTGGAGGCTGATTCGATAGCATCTTTTAAAAGGGAATTAGATCTTTATTTAGGGAGAACAGGTCTATTAGGCTATGGGGAGCGGGCAGGCCAGTGGGATTGAATCGCTCTTTTCAAAGAGCCGGCACAGACTAGGTGGGCCGAATGGCCTCCTTTTGTGCCGTAAAATTCTATGAATCTATCATTGTAAGGAACGTTGGAACTGAAAATATTCTAACTGATCTTGAGATTCTTGCTTTGGACAAAAAGCTAAAGTGCGGAGTGAAACTTACCTCTTTTCTGTTTGTGTCACCCATACTACAGTCTCTCTTATGATCACAAATTGCTCTAACATGAAGCAATCGCCATCAATTCAAAGTAATAATGCTCCTTTGCACATTGTTGTTGATGGGATGCTGTTGTAGATTGGGCTACATTATCAAACTACGCCTTTTTGAACAATTTCCTTCTAATTTTTGATCAACTGTATCCAATTCAGTTATTATTTTAGGTACAGATTGACTTGTCATAGCAGGTAGAAGATGAATCTGTTCGCTACGGCTATTTGAAACCTAGCTACAGTGATTCATCTCTAGATTACTAATGGACAGACACAGTACAAATAATAATAATACATGCATTTGACATATTGCTTTTCACATCTTCTAAACGCCTTAAATCGCTTCACTGGATATACTGTAAAGTGAATTAACTATATGTTTGTGGGTGAAACACAGCAGCCAATTGGGCAAAGCAGTTTCCCTCAAACAATCGTGGATTGAAATGACCAATTTACAAACAGCTATTTCTGTTATATAACAGTGCTGAATATGATACTATAGTCTGTATATTTCTTTGAATGCAGACTATAATAATACAGCCTGCAGTCAAACCTAAAGTCCATATGTCTGAAGCAAACAATTGTAACATGCTTGAGAGTTTATTTGTGGGCTCAGTTACAAATGAGCAACTTCCAACTGAGATTAATATAAAAATAGTTGTCCAGTACATTCGGAAACATGTCTTTAAAATGTAGATGAGCATAGACAGGATCTTGCTTTAACTTTGCAACTGAAAGACAGCATTCTGGGAGCACAATATCTCCCAACTGGAGTGTCAGTCAACCTGATCTGTGAGCTCAAAGTCAACAGCGTCAAACTTTGTCCCACAACCACTTACCACGAGCATGGCTGACCAATCTAAAGTAGCTCCAGCGATGATAACTCTGATAAATATACAGGTGACATTAAATGTACAATTAAAAAAAAATTCACCCTGGCCTAATATTACCTATCCATTTCAGGCAGTGTCGCCAATCAAACTTGTTTTCCAGATATTGTTCAGACTTCCACAGGATAAACGTAACTTTCTCTTCCCCAGTCACTGGGCTTCCCATCCATCATCAAACTAAACTGAGTGTAACATTGACACATTCTCCCTCTTAATTCAACATTCCCTCTCGTTCATTCCAGTCACCTGCCCATCTCAACCCATCCCCTGCACTCTGAGTCTAATCTCGATTTCCTGCCCATTGAAACTCATTTTTGGAACAGGCAGTGAAACCTTATCAAAGCTAATAGGCTAATGTTGCCTTTTATGAACATTTTCAGGTAATATAACTGTGGGTTGGGCTCTGGACTTGGGACGAATAGGTTCTGTTGAGCCTCAATGAGCTCAGCCTTTCCCTCTTTAAACGTCAATCATATCAGCGTTGTCATACAAGATGTTTTCCACTTGAGGGAAAGGAGAAAGAAAATGTGAGCATTTAGGTCTCTCTCGATTCAAGCTCTGCGATTCTATCAACCGCACTTTCCTCCGAACTCTACTGCCTTCCCATCACAGGGGACATCATTCCAGATCCTGTTTCTCACCTTCTACTCCCATGTCTCTGCGACATTCTGACCTCCTACTAACATGCCCATTTCTTCTACTCAGCCGGCACCCTCCTGCTTTACTTTGCCAGCCTCATCGACCACAGCATTGCAGGGCGGGCCTTCAGCCAATCTCTGGAACTCCATCCAATATTCCCTCCGCCTCACTCCTTCACTTTCCTCCTCCAAGACACACATCAAGAATCGCCTCATCTAACAATTGAGCTTTCGATCAAACACCCAACTGACAAACAAAAACTATCAGGTGCGGTTTCTAACCAGAAAACTCACCGTCTTCTCTTCCTCCTCACTCAGTGAGCGGAGCTGTCGGTTCCAGTGTCTCCCGATCCTCTCCGTGATGTGGGCTCAGGAAACTCTACTGTAACAGTGTGATAAAGACCCCCTGGTCACAGTCCACTGTACATCAGAGCCACGCTCTGTCCTCCAATCACTGGACTTCACATCCATCAGCAGACTAACCCCAGTGTGAGATTGACATCTCCTCCCACTTGCTTCCACCTTCCCTCTTTCCCAATCCAGTCACCTGCCCAATTCAGCCCGTCCCCTGAGCTCTGCGTCTAATCTGATATATTATAAAATTTATGCATATATATATATGTGTGTGTGCGTGTGTGTGTATGTGTGTGTGTGTGTACATATGATGTTTTCTAATCAAATAATATTGATATAATTCCACCAATACTAACCAGAACGCTTGCATCGGATGTCATGCCTTATTTTGACATTGAGTCCTCTGAAAGCGCTTCTCAGAACATAACAGTGTGGTGACGGTGTCTTTTTTCGATGAATTATGGCTCCATTTGTACTCAGCAGTATTCCCGCAAACAGCGTGGATAACGTGATTTACTGATGAAATTATTATTTTGCTAATGTGGATTAATGTCGCAGAGAATGTGTGTTTGTTTTATCTCTCTCTCTCTCTCCCACTGGTTACAATATCCACGACAGTTTGTCGGACTCTGAAATGAACAATCAGGTGCCGCTTTCGATTTATAGTCAGCAAACATCACCCTGTACCATGTGAAATACGATGAGACATCTTAAGGGTGTGATACAGCACTGTGTCAAATGAAAGGATTCTCATTCGTTCGCACATCCGAGCATACAGCAGTATTATTATTATTACTATTATTATTACTATTACTATTATTAATATTATTATTATCGTAGTAATATTTCGTCCACAATTGTACCATAAATTCACTTTACAGTATATTCTGTCAAGCACTTAGAGACGCCTAGATGATTCGAAAAGCGCTATATGAAACGTAAGCATTATTACTCAGGGCCGTACACAGGATGTTTAATGGGGGGGTGCGAATTGCTAGTGATGGGTCCCACAATGGCCGGGGGCTTGGGGGCTGCCCCCGAAGCCCCCTCGAGGCTCCGACGTTTTACACAGTTTGAGGTCTTATTTAATCTATTCAGAAGATCCAATATGAAGGTAAATGTTTGATGCCCTTGGTGTTTAAGAGCATCATTATTTATTCAGTGTTTATATTTTCCCCGGTAGTCCGTGTCTAATTGGGAAGGTCGAATGTGTTCGCCGATAAAAGCCAACACGATTGTTGACTCGATGATGTAAGGAATGCGAACGATAAAGTAAATTACAATCCAATTAACACAGTACAATGACGAATGCTTGATAAATGTAGGCGTATAGAGAAAATGATCATAAACTACAGATTGACGGTAATTAACAAGTTGTTCTGCATTGTTATCCTAAGACTAAATTTCTTTCGGACTGTAATGAACAATAATGTAAGAGTAAAGTATGAATGATGTGCTCAGAAATTCCAGCAAAGCAAATTTTATAAAAGACAAGAAAATATACAGAAACTGAAAATCAGTGTCAAACAGTTAATTCACACGTGTTACAAGCCTGTTATCAGCATTATCCTGAAAATATCGTTGAACTCTGAGCAATAGTGTAGTTCGTTTTTATTTATTTATTTAGAATCAAAATTAAAGGAAGTGACCCATCAAGCAATACTGACCTGACGAAAAAATACTTGGACAAATAAAGGAGGGGAAATTAATTATTTAATAGCGTTCCATATTCGAGACGCCTTGGTTGCTTTGAAGCGAATACGTCAACCGCTCTACCAATATCGATTTCCATATTATAATGAATGTGCATTAACGCGAGTGCTGAAAGTCGTTCTTGCGTCATGCTTGCTCGTAGGTAGCTGTGTAATCTGCGTAAAGCACTTGCACTTCGTTCACATTCGCAACTTGTTGCAGGAATAGTGCAACACAATCTTAGAAGCACAGAGATATTAGGGAACATCATCATCACACTCCGTCATTGCTGCTGCTGCTGTGGATGGACGTTGGTCAGAGGATAATGGTAGGAATCTGTGTTTCCATCTGAATAATTCTTGTGGGAACAATTCCGGTGAGTGCATATCTTCTGCGTATAATTCAACTACCTCTTCGAGTGATGGTACATCATCCCCACATAACACTGACGGGACTAATCCCAATAGCCTTGATGAAAGCACCGATAAATCGGAAAACTGTGAGCCAAGCTCAGAATGGATGTGGCTTAGGAATGGAATCGCAACGTTTCGACGATAATGCTCCTCAGGTGCAGCTGCAGGCACGTTACTACGCATGGTCTGCCGACCAACAGTCCGTGGCATTGATGGCATGACGTTGACAGCATTAGCCATTCCAACAGCTTGCTTGTACGTTCTTGAAAATTCGACTGCTACATCATCGCAGAGCGCTGTGTATACTGCTTTCACGGTTGCGATCTCATTGTAAGAATTGGTGATGTCTACAGTCTTCCCTTGCAATTTTACTGTTATGCCAGCGAGATGTGGCAAGAAGTGATAGATCGTAAGAAATGTCACAATGAAGTCGAAGGAAGTGAGACTTGCCAATAGAGATGCTGCATCACAGCGACTCTATGGATCCCAACTAGCTTCACTAAAATCTATGCCACATGATTCGACGTTGGCACCATGCGCAATATTCTCCAATGCTGTAATGATGTAGATATATGCCTGGTAGAAAGGAGTATATGCCTCGTGTCTGGCAGCCCATCGTGTCTTGCACAAGTCAAGAAGCCCCTTTCGATGTTTTGTTAGCTCTGGCAAAGCCTTTCTAATAATCGATTGCAGGAGACCATTGCGCTTTGGGCTTGCCAGGAAGAACCAACAGCCTTTAGCTTGTCAATTGTGTTTTTTGTGCGGGGGAGGGAGCATGAATGCGCTATTACCAAGTTTAGGCAATGACCACTACAATGAACGTATACAGCTTTTGGTGACTGCTGTTTTATTCGTCGCTGAACACCAACATTATCGCTTGACATGTTTGCAGCTCCGTCATAGCCTTGTCCACGGATGTTAGTAGCATCAAATCCCGTCATCTTTAGAAAGTCCAAGATGGTACTGGCGATGACTTCACCGGTGATCCTTGGCAATTTAAGAAAAGACAGAAATTCCTCGCTGATATCTTTATTTCTGTCAACGAAACGGAAACAAAGGGCGAGCTCCTCTTGGTTGCTGCTAGTTACCACATCATCAAGTACACGAAACCATCGAGCAACTTTCATTTCATCAATCAAATCACTGCGGATTATATCATGGCCGATGATTGTGATGATGTCGTTCTGTATTCTAGGTGAGGTATATTTACAATTCCTATTTGCGAGCCCAATTCTAGCAGGGTGATGTCGAAGAACCTCGTCATGCTTCGCAATCATCTGAAGGGCTGCCAGAAAGTTTCCCGGATTACCTTTGTAATGTGTGCCGCCACTCGTAACGGTGTTACTTTCCACGACTGTCTCGTTATCTCCTCTAAGTGCAATGCACTGACGTCCACAGAATAATACAGCTTCGGCAACTGTTCTTAGGATATGTCGATTTCTTTCAATGTTTTTCTTCTTTTCATCGACCAAACGAATGTCTATCTTATGTTGTGGGTTCGCAACAGAGTCGCGCATTGATGCCGATCTAATCATAGAATTTACGTGGTAACCATTTCATAGAATCATAGAATCATAGAATCATAGAATCATAGAATTTTACGGCACAAAAGGAGGCCATTCGGCCCATCTAGTCTGTGCCGGCTCTTTGAAAAGAGCGATTCAATCCCAATGCCCTGCCCGCTCCCCATAGCCTAATAGACCCGTTCTCCCTAAATAAAGATCTAATTCCCTTTTAAAAGTTGTTATCGAATCAGCCTCCACCACCTTTTCAGGCAATGCATTCCAGATTCGAACAACTCGCTGAGTGAAAAAAATTCTCCTCAGCTCCCCTCTACTGCGCCTTGAAACTATTTTAAATCTGTAACCACGAGTCACAGATTCACCCACGAGTGGAAATAGTTTTTCTCTATTTGCCCTGTCGAAACCCCTCATGATCTTATAAACCTCTATTAGGTCTCCCCTCAATCTTCTCTGCTCCAGAGAGAATAACCCTAGCCTATCTAGCCTCTCCTCATAGCTGAAGTCCCTCAATCCTGGCACCATCCTAGTAAATCTTCTTTGTACCCTTTCCAATGCCTTCACATCCTTTCTGTAGTGTGGTGACCAGAATTGAATACAGTATTCCAGCTGAGGCCTCACCAAAGTCCTATAGAGGTTAGTCAGCACTTCCTGACTTTTGTACTCTTTCCCCCTATTTATAAAGCCTAGTATCCCATATGCCTTCTTAACAGCCTTGTCTACCTGTCCTGCCACCTTCAACGAGTCACTAACACAAATCCCCAGGTCTCTCTGTTCCTTCACACCATTTAAAATTGTACTATCTAGCCTATATTGCCTCCCTTCATTTCTTCTCCCAAAATGCATCACCTCACACTTCTCTGCATTAAACTTCATCTGCCATGTGTCTGCCCACTTTACCAATTTGTCTATATCCTCTTGCAGATGGCTACTATCCTCCTCACTGTTTACTATTCTCCCTAACTTAGTGTCATCCGCAAACTTGGAAACTGTACTCCGTACACCCAAGTCCAGATCATTGATGTAGATTACAAACAGCAATGGTCCCAAAACCGATCCCTGTGGCACACCACTGCTCACTTCACTCCAATCTGAAAAACAGCCGCTCACTACAACTCTCTGCTTTCTGTCTCGCAGCCAGTTGTGGATCCACGCTGCCACTGTCCCTTTTACGCCATGGGCCTTTAATTTCATAATAAGTCTCTCATGTGGCACTTTGTCAAATGCCTTTTGAAAGTCCATGTAAACTACATCAACTGCGCTACCATTATCCACCCATTCCGTTACCTCATCAAAAAATTCTATCAGATTTGTAAGGCAAGATTTGCCTTTAACAAATCCATGTTGACTGTCCTTTATTAGCCTATATCTTTCTAAGTGAAGATCTACCTTGTCCCTGATTATGGACTCTAGAAGTTTGCCCACTACCGACGTTAGACTGACTGGTCTGTAGTTACCAGGCTTGTCCTTCTGCCCCTTTTTATACAAGGGAGTAACATTAGCTATCCTCCAGTCCTCTGGCACGACCCCTGTGTCCACGGAAGATTGAAAGATCGTGGCCAGAGTCCCTGCTATTTGCTCCCGTGCCTCACTTAGTAACCTAGGGTGCATCCCATCCGGACCAGGTGACTTATCCACCTTGAGAGACGTCAACCTTTTTAGCACTTCCTCTCTGGTTATAATTATTCTATCCATTTCTCCTACCCTCTCCTCTAATACCATGGCATTGGCTGTATCCTTTTCTTTTGTGAAGACAAAAGAAAAGGATACAAGACATTTCGTTCATGTTCCTTCGCCTTCTCGTTTAGTTTGTAAAACATGGTAAAGGGTGTATTAACAAATGCCCCCATCCGTTTCCTCTCACTTGGTTGGACCATCAGTGCACAGTGAATGCAAAAGGCAGCATCTAATGAAGGACTGTAGACCATCCATTTATAATCTCGTAAGTATCTCATCTTGAACTGGCGCTGACAATGGTGAAGGAACCGTGACGGGAAAATGTAATCTTCAGATGGGATGAAGTGGCTTGTCAAGAGATGGTATTTATATGCAACATCAAGTTTTTCAATTGCATTGGTCAACTCCTCAGTGCTCAGAGTAGCATTTATGATGTTTCCGATATCATTAACGAAATGAGTAGACCTATGTTGTATAATTATAAGGGGCTCGGCAACTTCCTGGACACTGGAACAGCTTGGTTCACTAACTCCCATCTCATCCTGTATTTCTTGCGATTCCTTAGCTGGCTCTTGATCATCAGTCGAACTAAGCCTTTTTTTGACCATCCACTGGTCTAGGGGCTTGCACAGTTTTGCAGCTGCTTTGCGTTTCCGTTCATTTTGCTCTTTGCGACCCATAACGTAGTCTAGGTACTATTTATTTAGGATGACTTCTAACAAAAAAAATTAAGGAAAAACATATGTTCTTCATCAAGTCCACAAACGTTTGCCTATGTATGTAGCTAATTTAAATGAAACGGGAACTACATGGCTTATGACATTTATTTTCATCCATTAAACTATTTAAAATGACCCGAGATCTAAAGCTAGGTAGACCGGCTCTAATCTACATCGATACTCTGGAGCGCGATTCGGGTATTGGCAGGCGAGAGTTTTCAGGCTGCATGGAAAGAAGGGATCAGTGGAGAAGTGTGGTTGTCAATGCCCGAGTTCGCTCGATCAGCTGATGGTGAAACTATTTTAATGCCAAATTCGTGCGACATTGATGTTTTTTCACTCTGGGTACAAAACTGAATGTGAAATAAAGTAGCACTGTTTATCGTTGCGGTAATATTTTTTTGCATGCCAGTGGACGTCTCTAAAAGCAATTTTTAATTACAGGAATACATTTTTAATAATATAAATCAAATGTGATAATCAAGACAAAACAAGAAACGTGATATTTCAGAAACACGCCTATCAAAACTTAAGTCATTTTTACTTACATTTATCAGATTAAAATACGATTTCAGCTTCCACAAAGTGGTGCTACCTTTTTATGTAGTGACTGTATACGGGATGATTTCCGATTGACACACCACGTGGAATAGGCGCTAAAGCATAGGCCTACGTCCATGAGTATTTTTTTTAAAGATAGGCATTCCCGTCCAGCATATAACTTTTTTGTTGGGTTCTCAAAAGCTTTAATTTCTCAGAAGCTTGTAAATATGTTGTCATTGTTTGCTAGCATTACAGTCACACCTCTCAAAACTGGAGTAATTTTTACTTACGGTGATCAGATGAAAAGATGATTTTAACTCCAGAATTGGTCCTGTCCCTTGTGGCTGTTTACGGGATGATTTCCAAACGAGGATGGATTTGAGTCTTGGCGCCTATGTTTATCCAATCACGAGTCACAGACTCGCCGCGTCATGGACTGATCTATCGACGCGGTATGTTTTGGGTAGACTCCGATTCTGGTGTGCGACTCGATAATTTTATACTAATACTAAATCATTCAAAGATGTGTATTTATAATTTATACATAGTTTTGAAGAACTGATTGTTGCACAAATGTTCAATAAATTTACTTGGTATTTAAATTTGATAAAAAAATGCAATTCTCTACCCCGGAAAATGTGGACCTTTTATAATTTGCGGGGGTGCGTACGCACCCGTCGCACTCCCCCTGCGTACGGCCTTGCCCCCCCCTCTCTCAGTCTCTCACACACTCTCTATCTCCTCCCCTCTCACTCCCCCTCTCAGTCCCTTTCTGTCTCAATCTCTTTCAGTCCCTCTCTCTCAATCTCTCTCTCTCTCTCTCTCGAGCGCCCACCTACAGCCCTAAGCTGTGTGTCCCCGAACTTTTCCCCTTTCCCCTTCGTGTCTCACCCAAACACTCCCCTCTCAGACACACAGACACACACATAGACACACAGAGAGAAAGATTGAGTGTGTGTGAGTGTGAGAGACACACACAGACACACACACACAGAGAGACAGTGAGTGTGAGAGACACACACAGACACACACACAAGCACACAGACACACAGAGAGACAGAGTGAGTGTTTGTGAGTGTGAGAGACACACAGACAACACACAGAGAGACAGAGTGAGTGTGTGAGTGTGAGCGACACACACAGACACACACACAGGCACAAAGACACACAAACAGACACACAGAGAGACAGAGTGAGTGTGTGTGAGTGTGAGAGACACACACAGGCACACAGACACACAAACAGACACACAGAGAGACAGAGTGAGCGTGAGGGACACACACAGACACACACACACAGAGACAGAGTGAGTGTGAGAGACACACACAGACACACACACAGAGACAGAGTGAGTG
The DNA here is from genome assembly GCA_035084275.1 of Hydrolagus colliei. NCBI lineage: Eukaryota > Metazoa > Chordata > Chondrichthyes > Chimaeriformes > Chimaeridae > Hydrolagus > Hydrolagus colliei. The sequence goes on along the minus strand of JAYJKW010000093.1, from coordinate 115,987 downwards.
TGAGAGACACACACACAGGCACACAGAGAGACAGAGTGAGTGTGTGAGTGAGAGACACACACAGACACACACACAGACCTTGCCCCGCCCTACTTAACTGATCTACTCTCCAACTACACGCCCACCCGGACCCTCCGTTCAACAGGACTTGGCCTGCTCCAAGCCCCTCGTCCGAACCGCCCCACCATCGGAGGCCGGGCCTTCAGTTTCTCCGCCCCCACCCTATGGAATGCCATCCCTCAATCCCTCCGTTTCGCCTCTTCCCTTTCCTCTTTCAAGGCCGATTTGAAGACTTTCCTCTTCGATCGTGCCTTTTGTTCCACCCCGAACTCTTATACCTCCCCTTCGTGTTTCACCCCTTCCCAAACACTCCCCTCCCAGCTCGGGTCACACGCCTCTTGTTTAGCGCCTTGGGACGTCCTCCCCACGTGAAAGGCGCTATATAAATGTAAATTGTTGTTGTTGTTGCTCACTCTACACACCTACAGCACTGTGTGTGTGTGTGTGTGTGTGTGTGTGTGTGTGTGTGTGACAAAGACTACAAAGCATCAGATATATTTGTGACTCCCACTCATCCTACAGGTGTTTACCAACACACCTGGGTACAGTGAAGTGACTGTGTGTTTGGAGAGGAGAGGGTAAAGTGTATTTACTTGGTGTTTGGTGTAAAGTGAAGTGACTGTGTGTTTGTGGGAGAATAAAGGGTAGTGATTGTGTGTGTGAGTGGATGGTACAGTGTAGTGACTGTGTGTTTCCGGGGAGGCTACAGTGTAGTGACTGTGTGTTTGGTGTCTCTCTCTCTCACACACACACACAGTGGACAGGCTGATGGGAGAGGGAGCAGGAATGACACCTTTAATAACCAGTCACTACAGTGTACACAATGTATTACATATCACACACTGTGTGGGCAGTCACTGCCTCAGTCACTATCTCACTCTCACTGTCAGCCCAGCTCTGGATGCCTCCAGTGACTCCAGCTGTCTCTCTCCGTCTGAACTGAACTGATTCCCCCACAGCCTGAAACACATTAAAACTGCAAATAACCATCTGATCACAATATAAACTGGAAACTCTTCACTCGCAGGTTAATCCATCAATAAATCCCCTCAAACTGTCTCCATCCCGATACCCAGCCCCGTCCTCTGTGTGTTTATCACATTAAACACTGACACAAACACTCACCAGATGCTCTCCAGGCTGGTGCAGGTCAGTGTGAGGCGGCGGAGAGCGGGGACAGAGGCGTCTGTGAAGGAGTTAGACCTCAGGCCCAGCTGCCTCAGTGAGCGGCTTGTACTGAGAGCGGAGACCAGATCATCAGTGCAGCCATCGGTCAGACTGTTCCTGTCCAGCCTGGAGATCAGAGACACAGAGACATGACAGGGATCAACAACAACAACAACATGACATGTGGGGAGGTCATCCCAAGGCCCTGGACAGACACTGTCTCAGACTGTGATGGGGAAAGGGGAGAGTAGATCGATGGGTGAGGAGGGAGGGAGCACGGCCAGAGAGGGAGGAAGGAAGGGAACTGGGGGAGAGACAGAGAGAGGGGAGAGAGGGAGGATTGTGGGGCAGGGGTTGATGGAATGGGATAGAGGGAGATGTGGGAGGAAAGGGGAAGGGAAGGAGGCAGGGAGAGAACTGTGGAGGGCGATAGGTGCTGGTTGAGGGAGATAGGGAAGGAGGGAAGAATGTGGGAGCTGGGAAGGCAGGGAGAGAATGGAAGTGACAGGGGAGGCAGGCAGGGAGTGTCGGGGGGAAGGAGAGCATGGGAGGGAGGGAGGGAGGGAGGGAGGGAGGGAGCGAAAGCGGCATGGAAGGAGGGAGGGAGGGAACAAGGGAAGGGGGGATCGGAGCTGGAAGAGGGAGGCACGGCGCTGGTGGAGGGAGGGTGGGAGGGAGGGGGGTTGTGTGGGAGGGAGGGAGGGAGGGAGGGAGGGAGGGAGGAAGGGAGGGAGGGAGGGAGGGAGGGAGGGAGGGAGGGAGGAAGGGAGGGAAGGAGTTGGGGCGGGAGGGAGGGAGGGGGGATGGAGGGAGAATGGGAGGGAGGGTGGATGGGAGGTTGGGAGGGAGTGAGTGAGGGAGGGAGGGATTGAGGGAGGGTGGGACGGAGGGAGGGAGGGATGGAGTAAGGGCGGAATGCAGGGAGGGGGGATGGAGTGAGGGAGGGAGTGAGGGTGGGAGCAAAGGAGGGAGGGAGGGAGGGACAATGGGAAGGATGGAGAATGGGATGGAGGGAGGTAGGGAGGGCGGGAGTTTGGGAGGGATTGAGGGAGGGTGGGAGAGATGGAAGGAGGGAGGGAGGAAGGTATGGAGGGATGGACAGAGGGAGGCATGGCCCTGTTGGAGAGAGGGAGGGAGGGAGGGAGGCAGTTAGGGCAGGAGGGAGGGAGGTGGGATAGAACAATGGAGGGAGGGAGGGAGGGAGGGAGGGAGTGATGGAGCGAGCGAGCGAGTGAGAGAGGGAGGGAGGGAGGGAGAGAGAATGGGATGGATGGAGAATGGGAGGGAGGCAGGGAGGGAGGGACGGACGGACGGAGGGAGTTTTCGCGGGAGTGAGGAAGGAAGGGGGGATGGAGGGAGGGTTGGACAGAGGGTGAAAGGGAGGGAGGGAGAGATGGAGGGAGAGATGGAGGGAGGGAGGGAGGGACGGAGGGAGGGAGGGATAGTGTGAGGGAGGGAGCGATGGACGGAGGGAGGGAGGGAGGGAGAGTTGGAGGGAGCAATGGAGGGAGGGAGGGAGGGAGGGAGGGATCTGGGGAGGGAGGGACGGCGATGGAGTAGGGCGGGACGATGGTGGAGTGAGGGAGGGAGGGTGGGAGGGAGTGAGGGAGGGAGGTAGTGAGGGAGTTAGGGCGTGAAGGAGGGAGTCAGGCAGGGAGGGATGGAGCTTTGGGAGGGAGCTGGGGGATGGAGGTAGGGAGGGAGGGATGGAGGGTTGGAGGGAGGGAGGTAGGCAGGAATGGAGGCAGGGAGGGAAGGAGCTGCGGAGGGAGGGAGGGACGGAGCTGGATGAGGGAGGCACGGCGCTGTTGGAGGGAGGGAGGGAGGGCGGGAGGGCGGGAGGGAGGGTATTAGGGTGGGAGGGAGGGAGGGGAGATAGAGAGTTGGTGGGATGGAGTGAGGGACAATGGGATGGAAGGAGAATGGGATGGAGGGAGGTAGGGAGGGTGGGAGTTTGGGAGGGAGGTAGTGTGGGAGGGATGCATGGAGGGAGGGAGGGAGGGAACAAGTGAGTGAGGTTGGGAGGGAAGAAGGGAGTGATTGAGGCAGGGAAGGAGGGATGGAGGGAGGAAATGAGGGAGAGAGTTAAGGAGATAGGGAGGGAGGGAGCTGGAGGAGGGATGCAGGAAGGGATGGAGCTGGGGGAGGGAGTGATGGAGCTGGGGGAGGGAGGGAAGGAGGGAGGGAGGGGGGGAGGGAGGGAGGGAGGGGGGGAGGGAGGGAGGGGGGGAGGGAGGGAGCTGGGGAGGGAGAGACGATGCTGGACGAGGGAGGTACGGCGCTGGTGGAGGGAGGCAGTGAAGGAGGGATGGAGAGAAGGAGTGAGCTTGTAAGGGAGGGAGGGCGGTTGGGAGGGAGGGAGGGAGGGAGGGAGGGAATGAGAGAGGGAGCTTGGGAGACAGAGAGAAAGGGAGGGAGGGATGGAGGTAAGGAGGGAGGGAGGAAGGGAGGGAGCTGGGGAGGGAGGCACGGAGCAGGAAGAGGGAGGCACGGCGCTTTTGGAGGGAGGGAGGGCAGGGGGGAGGTCGGGAGGGAGGGAGGGGGAATAGAGGGATGGAGTGAGTGAGTGAGTGAGTGAGGGAGCGAGGGAGCGAGGGAGGGAGGGAGGGAGGGAGGGAGAGAGGGAGGGATGGAGGTAATGAGGGAGGGAGGTAAGGAGGGAGGGAAGGAGGGAGGGAGGGATGGAGGGAGCTGGGGGAGAGAGAGGGAGGGAGGGAGCTGGGGAGGGAGGGATGGACCTGTTGGAGGGAGGGAATGAGCTGGGAGTGGAAGCTTGGGAGAGAGAGAGAAAGGGAGGGAGTGACGGAGGGAGGGAGTTTAGGAGGGAGGGTGGGAGAGAGAGAGGATGGGAGGGAGGGAGGGATGGAGAGAGGGAGGGAGGTATGGAGGGAGGGAGTTAGGGCGGGAGGGAGCTGGGGGAGGGACGGAAGGAGCTTTGGAAGGGAGGGAAGGAGGGAGGGAGGGAGGGAGGGAGTGCGGGAGGGATGGAGGAAGGGAGGGAGGGAGGGAGTGACGGAAGGTGGGAAGGAGGGAGCGAGGGTGGGAGGGAGCTGGGGATGAAGCGAGGGAGCTGAGGAGGGAGAGACGGAGCAGGGGGAGGGAGGGACGGAGCTGGTGGAGTGAGTGAGTGATTGAGTGAGTGAGTAAATTAGTGAGTGAGTGAGTGAGGGAGGGAGGGCGGGAGGGAGGGGGGATGGAGTGAGCGATTGAACGAAGGATGGATGGAGGGAGGGAGAATGAGATGGAGGGAGGTAGGGAGGTTGGGAGGGAAGTAGGGAGGGCGGGAGGGAATTAGGTCGAGAGGTAACGAGGTAGGGAGGGAGGGAGGGAGGGTGGGAGGGAGCTGGGTGAGGGAGGGACTGAGCTGGTGGAGGGAGGGTAGGAGCTTGGGGAGGGAGGGATGGAGGGAGAGAGGAAGGGAGGGAGGGAGAGAGCTGGTGTAGGGAGGTACGTATGGTGGACGGAAGGATAGAGGGAGAGAGGGAGGGTGGGGGGATGGAGTGAGCGAGTGAGAGAAGGAGGGATGGAGAGAGGGAGAATGGGATGGAGAGAGGTAGGGAGGTAGGAATGTAGGGAGGTAGGGAAGTATGGAGGGCGGGAGGGAGTTAGGTCGGGAGGTAGCGAGGGAGGGAGGGGGGGAGGGTGATGGGGGAGGGATGGAAGTAGCTGGAAGTGGGAGGGTGGGAGCTGGGGCAAGGAGGGAGGGAGCGAGGGAGGGAGCGAGGGAGGGGGTGGAGAGGGAGGGAGGGATATAGTGAGGGTGGAAGGGAGGGAGGGAAGGAGGGAGGTAAGAAGGGAGGTAGGGAGGTAGGTAGGTAGGTAGGTAGGTAGGTAGGTAGGTAGGTAGGTAGGTAGGTAGGTAGGTAGGTAGGTAGGTAGGTAGGTAGGTAGGTAGGTAGGTAGGTAGGTAGGGAGGGAGGGAGGGAGTGAGGGAGGGAGGGAGGGAAAAAGCGAGTTAGCTGAGGAGGGAGGGACGGAGCTGGAGGAGGGAGAGACGGCGCTGGTGGAGTGAGTGAGTTAGTGAGTGAGTGAGTGTGTGAGTGAGGGAGGGAGGATGGAGTGAGGGAGGGAGGATGGAGGGAGGGAGGGATGCATGGAGGGAGGGATTATGGGAGGGAGGGAGGTTGGGAGGGAAGTAGGGCGGGAGGGAGCGAGGGAGGGAGCGAGGGAGGGAGCGAGGGAGGGAGCGAGGGAGGGGGTGGAGAGGGAGGGAGGGAGGGAGAGATGTAGTGAGGGTGGGAGGGAGGGATGGAGAGAGGGAGGGATGGAGAGAGGGAGGGAAGAAGGGAGGGAGGTAGGTAGGTATGTAGGCAGGGAGGGAGGGAGGGAGGGTGGGTGGGAGGGAGGGAGGGAGGGAGGGAGGGATCGAGGGAGCTGGTGGAGGGAGGGTGGGAGCTGGGGGAAGGAGGGAAGGAGCTTGGGGACGGAGGGAGGGAGGGAGGGAGCTGGTGGAGGGAGGTAAGTAGGGAAGAGGGAGGCATATAGGGCGAGAGTGAGGGAGTGAGGGAGTGAGTGAGTGAGGGAGGGATGGAGGGAGGCAGGGAGTGAGGGAGCTGTGAGGGGAGGGACAGAGTGGGGGGAGGGACGGAGTGGGAGGAGGGAGGGAATGAGGGAGGGAGGGAGCGAGGGAGGGAGCTGGTGTTGGGAGGTGAGTAGGGAGGATGGAGGGATAGAGGGAGAGAGTGAGGGAGGGAGGGAGTGAGGGAGGGAGGGAGTGAGGGAGGGAGGGTGGGAGGGAGCTGTGGTGAAATGGATGGAGTGGGGGGAGGGAGGGAGGGAGGCATGGAGGGAGGGAGGTAAGGAGGGAGGGAGGTATGGTGGGAGGGAGGGAGGGAGCTGGGGGAGGGAGGGACGGAGCTGGTGGAGGGAGGTTGATGTGGGAGGGTGGGAAGGAGCTGGAAGAGGGAGGGTGGGAGCTGGGGGAAGGAAGGAAGGAAGGAGCTTGGGGAGGGAGGGAGGGAACGAGCTGGTGTAGGGAGTTAAGTAGGCAGGACGGAGCGATAGAGGGAGAGAGTGAGGGAGGTAGGAGAGAGGTAGGAAGGGAGGGAGGGAGGGAGGAGGGTGGAATGGAGGAAGGGTGGGAGGGAGGGTTGGAGTGTGGGAGGGAGCTGTGGTGAGAGGGACGGAGTGTGGGGAGGGAGGAAGTGAGGGAGGGAGGGAGGCAGATAGCAGAAGTGTTGCTAATCCATGTTCAGTATGATCACTGAGATGGCTGATGGCCTCACACTGTCACACTGATTCCTGACACAATATTCAGCTGATACCAACTGATCAGCCAGTGTCAATAACACACTGAGATATCGGGGGAATTCACACTCGGGATATTATATTCTCACACAGTCTGTTACTTACCTCAGTGTCTGTATTTTACACTCCGGGTTCCTCAGAGCCTCACACAGTGACTTCACTCCAGAATCTCCCAGATTATTGCCCTCCAGCCTGGACACAGAGACAGAGACACAGTGAATATAGTGTAACAATACAATACACATTGACATCTATATACAGGAGCTGGGGCCAGAGCCAGACACCTGAACGTACACACACACACATCGTTACTAAGTCCAGGTTGATTCAGACAAACACTGACATTGATATTATAGTTACAGCAGGTCAGGCCTCACAACTTTACAGGGACCGGATTAGAATATTCATGAGATACAGCGTGAGAGAGAAAGAGAGAGAGAGAGCGAAAGAGAGACAGCGAGGTCGTGGCTGACAAGGAGAGAGAGACAACGGGAGCGTGAGATACAGAGAGAGAGAGAGGGAGTCAGAGAGAGACGTGGAAAGAGAGATTCAGAAAGAGATTGAGAAACAGCAAGAGAGAGGGAGAGTCAGCGGGGAGTGGGAGACTGCAAGAGAGAAAGTCAGAGAGAGTGTGGAAGGCAGCTTCAGAGAGTGTCAGATAGAGAGAGACAGGGAGAGAGAGAGACAGAGAGACAGAGAGAGAGAGAGAGCGGGAGGGAGAGTCCGCGAGAGAGTGAGCGGCAGCGAGTGAGAGACAGTGAGAGAGAGACAGCGAGACACAGAAGGACAGCGAGAAAGAGAGGGGAAATCAGTGAGAGAGAAAGTCAGCGAGAGTAAGAGACTCGGAGAGAGAGAGAGAGAGAGAAAATGTGAGTGAGAGACAGCGAGACAGTGAGAGAATCAGTGAGAGAGAAAGTAAAAGTGAGTCAGAGAGAGAAAGTCAGAGAGATTCGGAGAGACACAGACAACAAGAGATGGTGGGAGACCGTGAGAGAGAGAACGTCAGTGAGAGAGAAAGTCACTGAGAGAGTCAGCGAGAGACAGACAGCGAGAGATGCAGAGACATCGAGAGAGAGAGAGAGAGAGAAAATCAGTGAGAGAGAGACAGTGAGAGAGTAAGGGAGCGAAAGAGGGAGAGAGAAAGTCAGTGAGAAAGAGTTTGTCAGAGAGAGAGTAAGACTGACAGAGAGAGCGACAGCGAGAGAGAGTGTGGGTCAGAGAGAAAGAGACAATGAGAGACAGAGACAGCGAGCGATAGAGTGAGAGACCGCGAGAGAGAAAGAGAGAGAGAGACTGTGAGAGAGAGACAACGAGAGAGTGAGAGAAAGTCACTGGGAGAGAATCACAGAGAGAGAAATTCAGCGAGTGGGACAGATAGAGAGAGAGTCTCATGGAGAGAGTTAGAGAGAGTGAGACAGCGAGAACGAGATAAAATCAATGAGAGAGAGAGTTAGATAGAGAGTCAGTTAAAGAGAGAGAGTCAGAGAGAGAGAAAGTCAGGGAGAAAGAGGTTCAGTGAAAGCGAGAGAGACAGCGATGGAGAGAGTGACAGAGAGATAGAGAGAGTCAGTGAGAGAGTGAAAGAGAGGGAGAGAAAGTCAGAGAGAGAGTGGGAGACACCGAGAGAGAGACAACAGCAACACAATTACACGTGTGGTGCGCCATTCACGTCAGGAGAATAGCCCAAGGCGCTGAACAGACAGATCGGGACACGAGCAAGTGAAAGGGGGCAGGGTAGAGAGAGCGGAGAGAGTTGGGAGAGGAGGGAAGGAGATGGGAAGGGAGGGAGATAGTGATGACGGGAGGGAGAGAGTTGGGAGTAGAAAAAGTTGGGAGGGGAGGTAGAGAGATGGGAGGGGAGGGAGAGAGTTGGGAGGGGCGGGTGAGAGGTCGGAGGAGTGAGAGAGTTTCGAGGGGAGATAGATGGGAGGGGAAGGAGGGAGTTGGGAGGGGAGTGAGAGCGTTAGGAGAGGAGGGAGAGAGATTGGATGATGGCAGATGGTACGGTCGAAGAGGAGGTTCCTGAAACACTCCTTGAAGGAAGCGAGGGAGGGAACGAGACGATGGGATTGTGGGATGGAGTTCCAGAGTATGGGGTCATTTTAGCTATCTCTCCCTGTCTATCTGTCCCTCTCTCCTTCTCTCTCTCCCTCCCTCTCACCCCCCTCCCCTCTCTCTCTCTCTGTCCCTGACTCTGCGCTTTCCCAGCCAGGCCTCGGACACTTCTCACAAGTCAGGGCTGTAACATCGAGGCTGATTTACAGCCAGAATGTGTTTAGGAATTGGTACCCAATCAGACAGTCTCTATATCAGTTTATTGACACCCCACACTGACTGTCTGATAGTCCCCAGGTTTCTGACTCTGACCCATCAATATGAACAAACCTGAGATGTTGGCACTTGTGCAGTGCGGGCCCCAGGCGCTGGATCCCTTCAGCTCCGATCTTACAGTTGGTGAGATTGAGGTCCTTTATGGTGTCACACAACTGTAACACATGAGACAGCACAGCACAGTCCAGAGGGTTCAATGTGAACCCACTAAAGTCCAATGTCTCCACAGCTCCCAGTGTGATCTGGGCCAGTCTGTTGTTCTGAGACTCAAACAGATAGTACATCATGTTCAGCAGGTTCCTCTTGCCATCCTCACTCTCTGACTGTTTAATCGCCTTCTCAACATTGACCTTCAGCCAGGAGATGGTTTCATGGACCGCTGCTTGAGGTAATGGCCCCAGGATCTCCTCCAGCTGCCGAGCCGTGTGTGGCCAGGACAGACCCACAGCAAACCTCAGGAAGATCTCAAAGCGGCCGTCCTTCTCCTTGTGAGCCTGGTCAAGCAGCTCCACCATGTTCCTGCGGACGGGAGTCAGGTACTGAGCCAGGGCAGCCACAAACTCCTGGACGGTGAGGTGAGGGAACGTGTAAACAACTTCTCTCCCACCGTCATCCTTCTCCAGAATCTCCATCATAAACCCTGAGATGAAGGTTGAGGGTTCAAGCTGATGACGGTAGAAATGTTCCTCATCAAACACAATGGTCCTGTTGCAGACGCCCTGATAAGCCATCTCCCCGGCTCTCCACATCACCTCCCGAGGATTCTCACTGACACGCGGATGGTTCTTCAGGATGTTGTAAATGTAGCTTGAGTAGAGCTGAGTGATGGTTTTGGGGGGAGGCTGTTTGCCGTCTGGATGGTTGAAGATTGGCTCCAATGTACAGCAGAGGATCCAGCAGTAGGAAGGGTTGAAGCACATGGTGTACAGGATCTCATTCTCCTTCACATATCTCAGCACTTCAGCTGCCATCTTCTCATCTGCAAAGTACCGTCTGATGTAGTCTTCCCTACCTTCAGCGAAGAATCCCAGGATTTCAGCCCAGAGGTTCGTGTTGGTGTCAGATAAAGACTCCAGGGCAGTTGGCCGGCTGGTGATCAGCACTGAACAGCCTTTCAGTACTTCCTGCTTCACCAGAGAGCGCACAATGTCAGCCACGAGACACCGGCAGTCAGGCCCCGAGCAGCTGGTCTTAGGGGCTGGGTTTCTCCTTCTCTCTCTGAACCCAACCTTGTCCCTGAACTCAATCATGTCTTTGAACTCGTCCAAACCGTCAAACACAAACAGCAAATGTTCTGGCTTCCCCCAGATCTTCTCCAGAACATCCTGAAGATAAGGATATGATTCCAGGATCAGGGTTTTCAGGCTTGTTTCCCTTTTTATCCTGTTCAGATCCCGGAATTTGAAATGAAAGACAAAGTGGAACTGGGGATAGATCTTCCCTGTGGCCCAGCGACACAGAATGTTCTGTACCAGGGTGGTTTTGCCAATCCCTGCGATTCCGCTCAGGATGGTTGTCCCCAATGTAGATCTGAACAGCTGATCCGGTTGTATTTTCTCCAGCTCCTTCCTGACGTTCCTCTGTTGCCACTCCTCGTGGTCTTTCCCTCTCGCCACCAGTTCATGCTCCACCAGCCTCCGATCGCGGGGAGACTAAGTGACTATTAATTCCGTGTAGCGGTCAGACAGCAGGAATGTCTTGGTCTTCACCCGCCCTCGCAGGTTGTTTACTGTCAGCTTCTCATTCTGGGAGCGTAGAGTGGCTTTGTGCTGTTTTTGAATGCCTTCACATTGAACAACAGAACAGATTAATACTGTCTGTGTTACAATACAAGAACCCGGTCTCTGCTTCCATTACTTTGGATACATGGCTACTCATACACAGACGCACTGATCATAATCATTGCATCTTATATAGCAGCTTGTCATGTCATCAAGATCAATCAAAGTGCTTCACATCATACAAGCGTAGCGACTGTATTTTGTTGGGGAAACGCGGCAGCCAATTGCTCACAACAGCATCTCGCAAACAGATAATAATTGAGTTACCAAACAATTATTGTTTGTTTTGAAGGTATTATTACTTCTCAAAGATGATCCGCCAATCGACTGACAGGTTCCTGTACATGACTCTTAAACAAAGTAGCGTGGGGCAAGGAATTTGGCCATTTTGCCATCCCGGAAATCAATCCCAACTACTCATGATTTCGAATCAGGATATGCAATTCTGAAACACATTATTCATCCCATCTAGTGTTTCTCAGTGTTTATAACATACGCAAGCCGACCCTGCTGCCCGAGCCCACCTCCCCTCCCAGCTCTGGTTCCATATCCAGTCTTTGAGATGCGAGCATCGCTCTCTGGAACTTCTCCCCCCAACTCCCGTTGCCTTGTGCCTTGCCATCAGTCAACTCCACCAAGTTCTCGCCCTCTTCTCGGTGCTTAGTTTCCAATTTCTCTTGTGAAACACTTTGTGATGTTATCTCCAGGAGAAATATGCTTTTTTAAATTTGATGTGTTTTCGTATTGAATATCATTTTGATGTTGTTGCTCAAAAGCACTTTGTCATAAGATACACTTACTTCTCAGTTCTTCTGGCACCTTCACTTCACACCAGGTTCGAAATATCTCAGTGAGAAGGTCTTTGCCTGAAGAAGTTTAACAGCAGTTAGCTGTGCAACAAGACTAACAGAGAGAAAGTCTACATTTTGGGTTTGTTCGTTAACGTCATTAAGGAATACTTTCCACTTTCATTTCTATCATAATGACACCAAATTATCCCTGCCTGTGCAGTGGACCACAGTACCAATTACCCGTCAGACAGCAAGTCTAGGATGAGCTCTAACTGTCTCTAGTTGAATGTCTGGATCATCCAATACTGTCCACATACTAACTCTATTCCCAATATTGTCCACTCTAAACTCTATTCCCAGCCAGGCTCCATTGGCTCCTTGTCACCAACAGATCGATTTAACGATCTTCACACTCACCTTCAAATCCAGTCACACCCTGGCACGTCCCTACCTTTCCCATCTGTATAGTCCCCATCCAACTACCCGCTGCCTCGACTCGATAGGTTCTGGCCTCCTGCAAATCCTATTGGTGGCCATACTAGCAACAATTCTGCCCAGAACCTCTCAAACTCTCATCCTCTCTCCCTCCACCTTGTCCCTTCCTTCCTCATCTTGAGGTCGTGTTGAAGGGGTTTGCATGGAGAGATATCCCTCTCTGACTTCCCACTACCTGACAAACCTTATTCGTGTCGGTGTTAATGCCTTTCCTGACCCACTCCATTACATTGCTGCCACTATCAGCCTCTGATACGTGTTGTTTACCAGCCTTTAATCCAGACTTTTCCTCAGGTCTGACCTGGCCTGGCTCAATCTCCAGTTATACCCTAGTTATGATCTCCACACTGACTCTCCATAAACCAAGGCTACTTGTCTGGGAGACAGCATGTCCAGCAGCTTGTATACAAATGTATAATACTCTCTCTCCCCGGTCCGCTTCATCCCACCCTGAAAAGCTTCCCCCATTAATGTTGTGACGTACCCTTTTCCTGCATCTCTCCCAGGATTTTCTTCAGCTGTGAGTTATTGTTGCACATTTTCACAAAAGTTTCCCACATGGCTCTCTGCAGATGCGCGCTGGCTCCATTCACTACACCCAGCAGGTATCTCGATGCTTCCTGTGTCTGGTTCCAGGTCACCAGCTGTCTGATGTGCTTTAAATAAAAATGAAAGTGTTCAATTGCACCAAAGCTGCTGTGAGAAGAACGGCTTTATTCATTTGTTTTGTTTTGGAGTATATGTCATGGTTGTCGGTGTGCATTGTCAGATACAAACTGGTTTCTGTCTTTGTCCAAAAAACACAACGCCACTACACTTTGAGAAGGGGTGGTGGATTAAGAAACACATACAAAAATTACCTTTGATGATGAGGGAGTCAACGTGAGAGTCCACGTATTCGATCAACTGGTCTTCCCGTGGGGAACCGGGTAAGATGGATCTTACAGTACCTACGGTCTCTGTTGGAGCCTGTGTGATTTACTTAATAAAGTTTGGAATATAACCATATTGGTCTTCTTCATCCTATTCTCTTACATATCAGCGAAGTTTGGAAACCTTAGTTACACCAATAAAAATCCTCCCATTTCATATTCCCACATCAGCACGGCATCGCAAGTCTCTATATTCAGCAAAACTAGCTAAATATAAATTTAGCCATTGATGCTTGTATCACATTCGGAATCCTGGTGAAATGTTTGTTGAGGCCCCATGAATGTAGCTTTGGAAATAATTTCCATGATCCATGTAACAGTGAGTAAGTCTGCACACCACAAACTTCATTCCAATGTTGCTCAACTTACTGCAAAATCTCTGCATTTCAGGTGTTTCTCCAGCAGCGATGTCAAGTCCTCCACCAGACCAACCATCACCTCCTGCAGTCTCTGCCGGTAGTACCAGGTCACCATGTGCAGCTCAGAGTCGCTGTAACTTTTCAGAAGTTCATCTGACAATATATATTAAGAATATATTAAGAACAGTGAGAGCCTTGACGATCTTCACTACATTGGATAAGGGAGGAGTCTGTGGGGAAGGAGGCCAGAATGAAAACCAAAGCACCAGAGAGCAAGTGGGAGAGCAGCTGAATAGCAATGCTGTAGTTCATCGAATCGTAGAATATTACAGCACAAAAGGAGGTTAAAATAGTTAAGCGATAGAGGGGATTCTCTGCAGCTGAAATTGGGTCCAGAAGGTTGTGTGACCTTCTCAGTGATAGGGAAAGGGATATGCAAAAAAACTGGAAAGGAAATGGAAAAGCAAAAAAAAAATGTTGTTGTTCATGCGCGAAATAAAGGCATGGGAAACAACAACAATAAAATTACAGTTATCTCTATGCTCCTACCCCGACCTTTCATGTCGGGAGGACGTCCCAAGGAGCTGAACAGCTGGGTCGGGACCCAAGCAGTGGATGGATGGGTTGGGATAGCGGCAGAGGGAAGGAGACTAGGAAAAGGGGGAGAAGTAGGAGGGGAGTAGAAAGTGCAGTTGAAGCGGAAGGTCTTAATAACGGCCTTGGAGGAGGAAAGGGAGAAGCAAGGCGAAGGGATTACGAGATGGAGTTCCACAGTGTGGGAGCAGAGAAGCTCAAAGGCCGGCCGCCGATGGTTGGGGGGTTAGGGCCGTGGACGCGGAGCAGGCCTGAGTCTCCTGAGCGGAGGGGACGGGCGGCTGATAGGGAGACAGTAGGTCAGAGAGATGGGCGGGGGCAAGGCCGTGAATGGCCTTGAAAGTGAGGACAATGATCTTGAATTGGATCCTCTGGGTGACGGGGAGCCAGTGGAGACGAGCGAGGGTGGGAGTGATGTGGTCGCAAAGCCTGGTACGGGAGAGAACATGAGCTGCAGAATTCTGAATGATCTCCAGCCTGTGAAGGGAGGAGCTGGGGAGGCCGATGAGGAGAACGTTTCTGTAGTTGAGCCTAGATATGATGAAGGCATGGACAATTGTCTCAGCAGCATGCAGGGGAGGGGCGTGAGGTAGTGGTGGAGTCTGACAATGTTGCGGAGGTGGTGGAAGGAAGGCGGTGGAACCAGTCATGGAGCGGATTTGGGGGAGGATAGACAGGTCAGGGTTGAACAAGATGCCCAATTCCTGACTGGCTTCGAGAGGCGGAGCAAACAGCAAGAAGGAGGTCCTGCGAAAGGATTCTCAGGAGCCAGAAGCTAAACTAACAACAGGATGTATGTTCATGTGCTCTGACACTTGTTGTTTACCAGCCTTTAATCCAGATACTAGTTGAGGTCTGAATTATGGTGACCTGGCCTGGCCCAAACTCGAGGTATATCCTAGTGATTAGCTCCCCACTTGTTCCCGACAAACCATAGCAACTAGTCTGAGTGACAGCATATCCAGCAGTTTGTATACAAATGTGTAAAAGTTGGACTCCCCCTTTGCCCCCATCTTGAAAAGCTCTCCTCATTGATGCTGTGACGTACCGTTTTCCTGGATTCCTGGATCTCTCCCATGATTCTCTTCTCAAAGAGAGAAAGTGCGAGAGGAGCAGAAGAGCAATGGTGTAGTTACAGGGAATGGAATAATTAAGGGGATGGAGGGGATACTCTGCAGCCGAGATTGAGTCCAGGAAGGTGTGTTGCCTTCCCAACGCTATATTGACGAGAAGCTGTTTCGGGAGGAGAACAACAATAGCAACAATATTACACGGAATTTCACATTAGGAGGACGTCCCAAGGTGGTGAAGCACCTGCATTGAAAACCACTGTCTGTACTCACTTCCTGCAGCTCTTGTGGTTCCTTGCATTGTGCCTCCTGTTGGCTGGTTACCACCAACTGTAGCGCCCCCTGCTGGATGATCTCTTTCCTGTGTCACAGCCTTTGCAATTAGACTATCTGAGGCCTGGCGACTTTGCCCATGTAATTGTACTCCTGTAACAGAGATCAGTGTTAAATGGAGCCTGTGACAGGTTGTTCAGATAGCGACAATGATTTGCTCGATCTTCCTGTCTTGTGGCCACAGAAGCTCTTAGATTTCCTGATGATTTATCCATGGCTTGTGGGGCTCAGAACGACAGCCTTGCGACTGAGAGGCCAGAGGGCTACTAACTGAGCCAAGTGACACACACTATAGCTGTAAGGAGTACAGCACAGACCCCAGCAGGGAATCAACACTTGTCAGAGAGAACCAGTGGGAGAATAGCAATGCTGCATTATAGCGGATGGAATAATAAGGGGATGTACATGTGAACATGTGAAAGAGATATGAATATCGGGAGAAAGATTGGAAGAGACCAGGAGCATTTTTATTGATCAACAAAGAAGTTGGGATCTGGAATGTGTTGGCGGGAGCAGTGGTCGAGACAGAATAGATAATGGTTTTCCTAAGAGAAGTAGATAAATATCAAAACACTTCAAAACAATAAGCAACAACAACCACAAAATAATAAAATGCCTCTAGTGGAGGTAAAGTTCATGGCTGAGGTACTGATAGATGTGAATGACTTGGGAATAAAGAGACAAAACAGTAAATTTTGCTGATGACAAGCAACTTGGGAAGGTGGCAAGCAGCCTGCAGCAGGATTTTGCATCTTAAACTAAAATTTGATTATCAGGAGCGGCTGCTTCAATGCTGTAGGTGACACACAGAGCACAGGACAGACAGAGCACACAGTGTGTGGGGCAATGCTTTCCGCACAATGTGTGGGGCTATATTAATTGCAAGTTGTTGATGTTCCTGTGACATTCTCAATTGCCAAATACGCGGCCATTCCCTTTATAATGTAAGATTCTGCTCCAGTGAAAGAAGACCAAGATTCCATCAACCTGGCAGTCGTTTGACATGTCATGTCCCAAACTTTGCACTGAATCCTGAGATCGTGTTTAGTAGAAATCTCCAGAATCTGTTCTTGAAATAAATGACACTTTCTGCTCCCCCCCCCCCACACACCCCACCCTACCTGCCATCACAGAGAGAACACAGTGTGGGGGCCACTGCCATAGTTGGTCACAGCGAAAAGTCAGGGTGTTTTCAGTCAACAAATGTAGCTCAGGCCTGTTTCATCCGTTTCATTGTTTGTTCAGAAAGTCAGATAATCAGGCACGTGGATAGTTCACCACATGTTGATGTTGTTGAAATCATACACAGCGAAAATATACCATAAACAAACAGCAACAGCTCAAACTGACCTGGTTTGTTTCACTGACAATCGGACGCTTGAGAATATAGTGGTGGAAATCGTGTTCATTTTACAGTAGAACTATGTTTGTTTGAATTCACTAGTGCTACCACAGTCAGAGTGTTACCGACCCAGCCCAGACCTGCATTGCACATGTTTATTAACAGAGAAACAGCAACGTTTCTGAAAAACACAACCAATTCCTCTCTGAGCTCTAGTGAGCATGTGTATCCAGTCACTGACTGTAACATAGTGAGACTCACAGACACACAGTGAGCAACACACACATACGGGAGAGATTGGGATACATCTCTCAGTGAGAGAGAGGGAGAGATACATACACAATATCAACTGATCTAAAACTCCACTTCTCACATACTCATCTGTACTAGACTACGTGGCTTCTACCAATGCCGGGCTCCACTAGTTCCCTATCACACACACAAAATATCTCAGGATCGGTGTAGGGAATGAGAGAGAACGAGAGAGTAAGTGATGAGGGAAGGAGGGAGGGAGAGCTAGAGAGATAGTGAAGGAGCAAGAAAGAGAGGGAAGGAGAGAGTAGTGCGGTGTGTAGGGGGCAGTGGGAGGGGGAGGGAATGCAGAGAGAGAGAGGTGGGGGCAGAAGTGAGTGGGACACACTGACTTCAGTCTTGCTCCCCATTACACACACTGACGAATCCCTACCCGCTTCGTTAGCCCCACCTGATCATCTCCACCCACTCCCCCCATTGACCGCACCGCTCAGGCCAAGATAGACTCAAACCAGCTGCCTGCTTTATTATAAAAAACTGAGTTTCTGGCTGCTAATCAAAGTGATTCTCGCCCACCGCTGTCATGACACACATAACCTTTTGCATTATTGAATGCCCAGGCCTCAACTTAAGGAAGATACAACAAAACCACTTTACTGTATATTTTGTGAAGCGCTTTGAGACGTCGGTAAGGCACGATAAGGCGTGATATTGAATGAAAGGCTTATTATTGTTTAACATGGGAACGTATGCTGTGCAATTTCTGTCTAGTTGTCCACATGTAAGGAACGTTGCAACTGAAAATATTCTAACTGATCTTGAGATTCTTGCTTGGGACAAAAAGCTAAAGAGCGGAGTGAAACTTATCTCTTTTCTATTTGTGTCATCCATACTTCAGTCTCTCTTATGATCACAAATTGCTCTAACATGAAGCAATCGCCATCAATTCAAAGTAATAATGCTCCTCATAACATTGTTGTTGATGGGATGCTGTTGTAGATTGGGCTGCATTATCAAACTACACCTTGTTGAACACTTTCCTTCTAATCTATGATCAACTGTTTCCAATTCAGTTATTGTTTTAGGTACAGATTGACTTGTCATATCAGAAACCTAGCTACAGTGATTCATGTCTAGATTACTCATGAACAGATACAGTACAAATCATAATGATACATGCATTTGACATATTGCTTTTCACATCCTCTAGACATCTTAAAGTGCTCTACTGGTTGTACTGTAAAGTGAATTCACTATATGTTTTTGGGCAAAACACAGCAGCCAATTGGGCAAAGCAGATTCCCACAATCAGTCGTGGATTGAAATGACCAATCTACAAACAGATATTTCTGTTACCTGTAACAGTGCTAAATATGATACTATAATCTGTATGTTTCTTTGACTGCAGACTATGATACTGTAGTCTGCAGTCAAATTGAAAGCGCATTTTGTAAGGCAAACAATTGTAACAGGCTTGAGAATTTATTCATGGGCTCAGTTACTAATGAGTTAATTAATCTCATCTTCCAAATGAGATTCATAGAAAAATGGTTGTCCAGGACATTGGGAAACATGTCTATATAATGTAGATGACGATGGACAGGTTCCTGCTTTAAATTTGCAACTAAAGACGGCGTTTTTTGGAGCACAATATCTCCCAACTGGAGTGTCAGTCAGTCTGTTCTGTGAGCTCAAAGTCAATAGCGTCAAACTTGGTCGCACAACCACTTACCACGAACATGGCTGACCAACCTAAAGTAGCATCAGAGATGGTAATTCTGATAAGTTCCAGATAACGAAAAATTTACAATTTAAAAACAGAGATGAACCTGGGCTAATATTACACCCATCCATTTCAGGCAGTGTCAACATCAATTTTGTTTACCAGATATTGTTCAGTCTTCTACAGGATGAACGTAACTTTCTCTTCACCAGTCATCATCAGAATAACCCGAGTGTGACACTGACACATAATCCCTCTTAATTCAACTTTCCCTCTTTTTCATTCCAGTCACCTGCGCATCTCAGCCCATCCTGTGCAATCTGAGTCTAATCTCAATTTCCTGCCCTTTGAATATAATTTGTGTAACAGTCAGTGAAACCTTATCAAAGCTAAAAGCCAGGGTAATCTTTTATGGACAATTTCAGGTAATATAGCTGTGGGTTGGGCTCTGGACTTGGGACCAAGAGGTTCTGTTGAGCCTCAATAAGCTCAGCCTTTCCCTCTTTAAAAGTCAATCATATCAGCCTTCTCATATCAGATATTTTCCATTTGAGGGGAAAGCGAAAGACAATGTCAGCATTCAGGTCTCTCACCGATCAGGCTCCGCGATTCTATCCACCGCAACCTCCCCCGAACTCTACTGGCTTCCCATCACAGGGGATATAATTCCAGATCCTGTTTCTCACTTTCTACTCCCATGTCTCTGCGACATTCTGACCTCCTACTAACATTCCCATTTCTTCTACTCAGCCGGCTCCCTCCTGCTTTAGTTTGCCAGCCTCATCGACCACAGCATTGGACGGCTGGCCTTCAGCCAATTTCTGGAACTCCATCCAATATTCCCTCCGCCTCACTCCTTCACTTTCCTCCTCCAAGACACACATCAAGAATCGCCTCATCTACCAATTGAGCTTTCAATCAAACACCCAACTGACAAGCAAAAAGTATCAGGTGCGGTTTCTAACCAGAAAACTCACCGTCTTCTCTTCCTCCTCACTCAGTGAGCGGAGCAGTCGGTTCCAGTGTCTCCCGATCCTCTCCGTGATGTGGGCTCAGGAAACTCTGCTGTAACAGTGTGATAAATACACCCTGGTCACAGTCCACTGTACATCAGAGCCACGCTCTGTCCTCCAATCACTGGACTTCGCATCCATCAGCAGACTAACCCCAGTGTGAGATTGACACCTCCTCCCACTTGCTTCCACATTCCCTCTTTCCCATTCCAGTCACCTGCCCAATTCAGCCCATCCCCTGAGCTCTGCGTCTAATCTCTTGTTACTGCTCTTTGAACCTCATTTGTGTAACAGTCAGTGAAACCTTATCAAGGCCAATAGTCAATGTTGCCTTTTAAGGAAATTTTTCGGTCATACAACTGTGGGTTGGGCTCTGTACTTGGGACCAGGAGATTCTGTTGAGCTTCAGTGATCTCAGCCTTCCCCTCCTTCAAAGTCAACAACATAAAATCATTTCTCCCAGTACGGAAAGAGAAAATGGCGGCATTTTGTCAGTCAGATAAAGATTTGAACACAATTAAGGCTGATTCCCCACAGTGTGAAATCTAATGAGCAGCATTCAGCAAATATGCCAGGTTCTCTCCACCCCATTCCACAGGCTGATCAGATTGATCTACCGAGTTGGAGCTATGAGTTGTAATCAGAGTTAGAGGAGCTGCGGAGCTTAAGCCACGGAAAGAGGGGTGTCAGATGAGGAAACAACACCAATAACAAAAATATATTACTATCCACACAGACAGCGTCTTGGAGATTTTAACAGCAACTTGGCCTAATTCTGCGCTGAAACAATATTTCAAATCAATCAAGTTCATTAGAAGATTTGGGAATCCATTTCTGCCTGATACGATGTGACAATGGTTAGATGAATTAAAGTAAACAACTACATATGAATCTCTTCCCTCAGTCATTGTTTCATTTACGAACATTAAACTTTCACTGAGAATAACAACTACAAGTTGAGTTTAAGTTTCCCCCTTCAACTGCAGAGGTCCTGTTATATGACCTAATTTTGAGATGAAACAATATTTCAAATCAATCAAATTCACCTGAAGATTTTAGAATTATATTCTGCCTCATACGATGTTAAAATGGTTGGATGAATTAACGTAAACAATCACATTTAACCTCTTCCTCGGTCACTGGCTCCTGCTTCTTCAGTAAAACTAAACTTTCAATGACAACAAAACAAGTTGAGATTGTGTTGCTCAGCTCACCTGGGGAGATGTCTCCAAGTGTTTCAATCCTGCAGTAATTTGTACTGGTTTAGTTCAGCCCATTGAGATCTAATCAGAGGCTGACCGTCCTCTCTCTCCCGCTTACTGAGCGACTGCTCCAGCCTCTGGTTACCGAGCCTCTCAGTGACGTGGCTTCAGTGTTCTGGGCTGTACAGGTAATAACAGGTCAGAGTCCAGCAGCTAATGTCTGGCAGTAAATCACAGACACACCCTGTTACCTTGGAGATGGCCACTGAAACTGAATGTTTACCTGTGGTACAAAGCTCCTCTAAAATGCTATAAATTTAGTGCCTAAATCGTTGAGAGAGCCACAGAAACCAACCTAACAATGAGGAACACCTCAGGCCTCTCTGAAAGTCTAGCAGTTAATGGCTGGCGGTAGAATCACAGCCAGGCACTGTTCGCTAGGAGATTGCCACAGATATTTAAGAACATAAGAATTAGGCAGGAGTAGGCCACTCGGTCCTTCGAGCCAGCTCCGCCATTGAATAAGATCATGGCTGATTTTCTCACCTAACTTTGATTACCTGCCCTATCCCCATATCCCCTGATCCCTCTATTTTTCAAAAATCTATCACTCTCAGCCTTGAAGATGTTCATGGACTGAGCATCGACAGCCTTCCGGGGTGGTGAATTCCATAAATTCGCTACCCTCTGAGTGAAGAAATGATTCCTCAACTCTGTTCTAAAAGGCCGAACCTTAACTTTAAGACTGTGTCCCCTGGTTATAGATTCTCCTACGAGGGGAAGCAGTCCATCAGTGCCCACTTTATCTAGCCCTTTAAGAATCTTATATGTCTCAATAAGATCCCCTTAAATCTTCTGTACTCCAGAGAATACAGCCCTAGTTTATTCAACCTGTCCTCATAGGTCAGTCCCCTCATCCCAGGAGCTAACCTAGTGAATCTACGCTGCACCCCTTCTAAGGCAAGTATGTCCTTTTTTAAATAAGGAGACCAAAACTGCACACAATACTCTTGGTGCGGTCTCACTAGAGCCCTATGCAGTTGCAGCAAAACTTCCCAACTCTTATACTCTAAACTTTTTGAAACGAATGCTAGCATGCCGTTTTCCTTCTTAGTTGCTTGCTGCACCTGCACACTAACTTTTTGGGACAATAATAGATTACATTTATATATCACCATTTATGCAGGTCAGTATGTGTCAGTGTCAGTCACAAGCTTCTCACAAACAGCCATCGGGTGACTGAATGATTAATGAAGTGAATGCCTGGCGAGGACACTGGTAGAAATGTATATTAATGTGGGGAATGTTTTGCATAGTCTGAGTTGCCGCACTTCTGGTGAAATGTTCAACCAAGCTCCCCGGCCATATCTGTTCAGTTGGAACTTAAAAGATATCATGGAATGATTCCAAAAGAGAGGCGAGTTTATCTCTCTCCCAGTGTCTGGCTGTCAGTAACCAAGGTAAACTTGGTCTATTATCTCATGGATGTTTGGGGGTCATCACGGTAGAATCTAGAACTTCCTCCCAACATGATCACTGCTATACAATTTTATTTGTTTCTTTTACTACCATCACACAGTAACATCCTGTAAACTGCTTCAGGATGTCTTGATGACATGATAAGGTGCTATCCATTATAACAGTTGCACCTTTATCATTTGTCTGAAGAGACCCAGAGGAACTTCACCTTAAAAGTTCGGGGTCTTTGACAAGGCATCGTTACAGGCCTCGCCCCTCCCCGCCCCCCACAGTAACTGGACTGCACCATCTGTATTAATAACACAATCTACACCCTGGAGGTGATGATATAGCCAAACTAATCCAGGCTACTGCACCAATCTTTTAAAATGTACATTTTGAGCAATCAAATGCGCAGCTAATAAAAGCAACAAATATTTAACTGCAAATTCACCTCCTGGATGGGGTGAAAATCAACATGTGAAACTGCAATCTTAACGTCAAAAATAAAAAATAAACACTTTCGTTTAATACTGAGATAATCCAGTCAAGATTGTCAAACTCCGATAGATAATGTTTCCGTTTGATCCGCAGAAACCCATGTATCATAACCGTGCTTTACAGTGGTCAGACAAGAGCAGCCGCTCAGCGCCAGCCTTGTGCAGAGTCATGGCTGGGAGTGGGTAGGAGCTCCTCACAGAGGAGGCCATTTTGAAACTTCTCACCTGAACCAACCAATGGTCAAAATCCCCTGTACGATGCTCTCTTTTCAGCGCCATTTGTCAAACTCAACAACAACAACAACAACAACAACAACTTACATTTATAGAGCGCCTTTCACGTCGGGAGGACGTCCCAAGGCACCAAATAAAGCTTTACTCAGGATTTTTCACATGAGTATCTCCGGACTCTTCTCTCTGTCTATCTCTAATTCCTATAAACTCTCTTAAATGACACCTTAGTTATCTTTCCAATCAAGAGCTATGTGCCCGTCTCCGGAATTTAACTCCCTACACTGCTCTCCTCAGCCCTCAACAGGGCGTGGGCTGGTTAACCCCGTTGATTCTCTGATCATCTATTCCCTGTCTGAACGAGCGCACTCACACAGACATTTATTTATCTTATGCTTCAGCACTACAGAGATGTGCAAAATATAGGAAGATGACAAAGTCCCGTGAAGCTCTACCAGAAGAGAAAGAAAGCGAGTCATATATCAATATTATTCTTCATATTTGTTAAAGTAACCTTTATGTTGAGATGTCTCAGAGTACTTTACAGGATTTGAATGACCAATTTTATCTGAGGGATTCATGGCCAGGACATGTGGAGAATCTCCCTTTTTTTCCCAATAGTAACAAGAGATGTGTTAGTGACTCTTTGAAGGTGGCAGGACAGGTAGAGAAAGCCGTTAAGAAGGCATATGGGATACGAGGCTTTATAAATAGGGGTATAGAGTACGAAAGTCAGGATGTGCTGATTAACCTCCATAAAACTGTTGTTAGGCCTCAGATGGAGTATTGTGTACAATTCTGGTCACCACACTATAGAAAGAATGTTAAGGCATTGGAAAGGGTGCAAAGAAGGTTTACTATAATGGTACCAGGATTGAGTGACTTCAGTTATGGGGAAAGGCTAGATAGGCT
Organism: Hydrolagus colliei; assembly: GCA_035084275.1. Taxonomy (NCBI): domain Eukaryota; kingdom Metazoa; phylum Chordata; class Chondrichthyes; order Chimaeriformes; family Chimaeridae; genus Hydrolagus; species Hydrolagus colliei. Next base: position 92,194 of record JAYJKW010000093.1, on the reverse strand, counting down.
AGGTTTATTCTCTTTAGAACAGAGAAGGTTGAGAGGAGACCGAATAAAGGTTTATAAAATCATGACTGTATTGGACAGGGTGAATAGGGAAAGAATGTCTCCACTGGTGGGCGAATCTGGGTCTCGTGGTCACAGATTTAGAATAGTTTCAAAACGAAGCAGAGGGGAGCTGAGGAGAAATGTTTTCACTCGGTAGGTTGTTCAAATCTGGAATGCGTTGGCTGAAAAGGTGGTGGAGGCAGATTCCATAACAGCTTTTGAAAGACAATTAGATTTTTATTTAGGGAGAGCAGGTCTGTAAGGTTATGGGGAGAGAGCTGGGCAGTGGGATTGAGTTGCTCTGTTCACAGAGCCTGCACAGACTAGATGGGCCGAATGGCCTGCTTTTGTGCTGCAAAATTCTATGATTCTATGATTTCATTGCTGCTGCTGAACAGAGCTGCCATCCCCTTCCTCTGTACCGGACACTCTATTGAAGCCAGGACATCGGGGATAGACAATGTCAGCCAATTGTCCTGTGACCACAATGTGGTGTGAGAGGGGAATCCACCACCTCCTGACTTGGGAGGTCAAAGTGCTACGATAACATCTGCCCAATTCTACACAGGACCATTTTATGCTTAGAAACTCTGATTGATTTATCACTTACATAGGTAATCATCGTCACGAAGATCCTTTTCCTCAGTGTCATTACTTCTCTCTCTCTTTCTCAAATTGTATCTGCTGCTCCTGGCCTCTGCTCCAATCACTTGATTCTGTCTGGTGCTCAAACCCTTTCCAGGCTTCAGCCCTATGGAGTAAATCAATAGCAAGAACAGAATTGGAAAACATAATGTACACAGAGAACTGAAAGCACTAACAGCTTTAGGCTGAGAGACTTTAGAGCTTTGTAGACAGTAAATAAAATTGTTCCTTATCAAATTGGTCAATGCCTTGCACAAGAGAACCCGGGCTTGATTCCCAGGTGGGGAAAAACCTTCGCCATGGTTCCTCACTCCACAGGCCTCTGTTTGCAGAGCAGTAAATATGAACCTGGTTGATAGATTTCCAAAGCCAATAATACTTCTAAAAAACAAATATGGTTATTGTTGTTGTTGTTGGCTGCCATGATTCAACAGTAAAATGTCAATTCACTTTTTGGTATATTCTGTAAAGCACTTTAAGAGATTCAGAATATTTGAAAAGTGCTATACCAAATGCAAGGAATATTGTTATTATAAAATATTACTTGAACAATAAATTAAGTAAAAAAGTGCAGTACAATCCAAATTAATTCCAGCAACAACAACAACTTTGATTGATATAGTGCCCTCCACGCCGGATGGCATCTCAGAGCGCTTCACAGTAGCACATCCCGGGACCGAGCCTAGGGCAAAAAGCTGACCAAAGGTGTGGTCGAAGGGATAGGTCTTTAGCTGTGACCTGAAATAGGGGGCGAGGCAAAGGGAGTGAGGAAGGGAATTTGAGAGCCTTGGGTCGTAGTGAATGAAGGCACCGCCGCTGAGGGTAGAGAGAAGGATTCGAAGGTCATATCCGGTAGAGCGAAGGTAGCGGGTGCTGGTTTGAGGATAGAAGAGAGATCAGAGAGGTAGGGGTTGCAGAGGAGTGGAGGGACGTGAAAACATATTCCATAAGAGCACGCATATTATAAACGAGAAACCTGGTTAAAGTTCTGTCAGTTTCCTCACTCCACAGGCCTAATAATAATAGATTATAGAATCATAAATCTTACAGAATATTACAGCTAAAGTGAGGCATATTGACACTTTGAGTCTGTGCTGGCTCTTTGAAAATAACTATTCAATGTCAATCCGACTCAGCTGGATTTCTCATGATAACTCGCAAAACCGGTCCTCCCCAAATAACTACCCACCTCGTGTTGTTATCAAATTGGCCTCCAATACCCTTTCAGGCAATTGATTCCAAATTCAAACAACTCGCTGCATGAGAAAACTTTCTATCAGGTCTCCTCATAACCTTCTCTGCTGCAATGAGAATATTCCTAGACTTTCTAGAGTTTTCTCATAACCAAATTTCCTCAATCTTGCTCTCATCCCAGTGAATTTCCTCTGCATCCCATCCAAGGCCTTAACATTCTTAAGATAAATAATGGTGCCCAGAATCGAAACACAGCACTCTAGCTGAGGCCCAAACCATGTTTTGTGCAGGTTAACTAAAGCTTCCTGACCTTTGTACTCAATGCCACTATTTATAAAGCCTAGTATCTCGTATGCTGTGTTAACAGCCTTATCTAGCTGTCCTGCCACATACAAAGGTATACTTACTTCCTTCGAAGATTTACTTAGAATAATTGCTAAAAAAAAACATTAATAAATTGATCATTTCATTCCACTGCTGTTTGTGGGATAATGTTAGGCACGATTTGATATCGCATTTTGTCCACAAATATACGGTCCATTTGCTTTACAGTATATTCTGTGAACCGTTTTGTGACAACAAGACGTGAAAAGTGAAATATCAGATAAAATACATAATCCTTGCATTTGATTTAAAGCATTTCATATCTTATCGACATGTCGAACTTTACACAATATACTATAGCGTCAATTGACTGTATAATTGTAGGCAAAATACAAGTAATGCAAGGGCAAGTTATCATTAAAGTTAGAATGAATAATTAAACAATAAGTAAACACAGCAAGGTACAGATACATCAAGTGGTTACCTTTCCCTGGGGTAATCACACACTCCATGTTGCTGGCTTGGGTTTCCTCAGACATTCTCTGCTGCCTTGTGTCAGCAGCACAAACGTACACCTGATGTGTTACCAGCCAAACATATGGTCAAATGCCGCCCCTACAGGGAGACAATGGGGGGTCAGGGAGACAATGGGGGGTCAGGGAGACAATGGGGGGTCAGGGAGACAATGGGGGGGTCAGGGAGACAAAGGGGGGTCAGGGAGACAATGGGGGGTCAGGGAGACAATGGGGGGTCAGGGAGACAATGGGGGGTCAGGGAGACAATGGGGGGTCAGGGAGACAATGGGGGGTCAGGGAGACAATGGGGGGTCAGGGAGACAATGGGGGGTCAGGGAGACAATGGGGGGTCAGGGAGACAATGGGGGGTCAGGGAGACAATGGGGGGTCAGGGAGACAATGGGGGGTCAGGGAGACAATGGGGGGTCAGGGAGACAATGGGGGGGTCAGGGAGACAATGGGGGGTCAGGGAGACAATGGGGGGTCAGGGAGGCAATGGGGGGTCAGGGAGACAATGGGGGGTCAGGGAGACAATGGGGGGTCAGGGAGACAATGTGGGGTCAGGGAGACAATGGGGGGTCAGGGAGACACACACGGAGACACAGACACACAAACAGACACACTCACCCTCACACCAGCCGTCTGATAGGGAGATAAGGGGTTGGGGGAGGGGGTTTCAGCAAGACCACACAAACACACTCACAGATACACTCTCACAGAGACACACACACACTCACACTTAATAAAAATCCTTGCATTTGATATAGCGCTTTTCACATCTTATTGATGTCCCAAAGCGCTTCACAGAAAACACTGTAAAGTGAATTGACTGTATATGTGTGGGCAAATCGCGGCAGCCAATTGCACACAGCAGCGTCCCACACACAGTCGTGGATTGAAATGACCAATTTTATAATTGTGCTTTTATTGGATTATTATTAGGTGTGTGTGTGTGTGTCTCTGTGAGAGTGTATCTGTGAGTGTGTTTGTGTGGTCTTGCTGTGTGTGTGGAGTAAGGAAACTTGCCCAAGGTTTCTCTCTGACCTGCCTGGATTCAAACACAGGTCTCCCCAGCTAGGAAGACAAGTGCTCTAACCACTGAGCCACAGGCGATTCACACACACACACACACACACACATAGACAGCAGTCACACTGACCCACACACCAGGACCCCCTACCGGGAGGCGAGGGGGGTCAGGGACACATAGGGACACACACATAGCTACACACACAGACACACTCTCACACAGACACACTCACCCTCACACCAGCCTCTCCTACAGGGGGACAAAGGGGGTGTGAGGGACACACACAGACACTCTCATCCTCACACCAGGACCTACAGGGAAGTCAGGAGTGTCAGGGAGACACACACAGACACACACACACAGACAGAGACACATATACACACACACAGAGTCACACACACAGACACACACAGAGATACACACACAGAGACACACACACACAGATACACACACACACAGGCACACACATAGATACACACACAGACACACACAGAGACACACACACACACAGAGTCGCACACACACACAGACGCAGAGATACACACACAGAGACACACACACACAGTCACACACACAGAGATATACACACAGAGACACACACACACAGACACACACACACAGAGACACACAGACACATATACACACACACAGAGTCACACACACAGATACACACACACACAGAGACACACACACACACACAGAGATACACACACACAGACAGACACACACAGAGACCAGGACTCTGTACAGGGAGACAAGGGGGGGGGGGGGGTCAGGAAGACACACACACAAACACACTCACTCTCACACATACAAACTCCCACAGAGACACACACTCTCTCTCTCTCACACACACAAACACACACACACAGCAGCCACACTCAACCTCACAGCAGAACCACCTACTGGGAAACAAGGGGGGTCAGGGACAGAGACACAGAGCCATTCACACAGACCCACACACAGAGACACATACACACAGTCTCTCTCTCCCACCTTCTCTCTGTGTATCTCAGGCTGTACACAGGCAGCTCCCACCTTCTCCTCTCTCTGTGTCTCTGCCGCCGCCAGCGGGGACACTCACCACGTGACCCGCTGACGGACGTTGATGACGCAGGTTGCCTGCGCGCAACACTGTCTCCCTGGTAACCAGTGATTGACAGGAGAGAGAGAGAGAGAGAGAGAGACGCCCCGCCCGTTTCCCTGGTAACCAGTGATTGACAGGAGAGAGAGAGAGAGACGCCCTCCGTTTCCCAGGTAACCAATCATTGACAGGAAAGGGAGCGAGAGACGCCCCGCCCGTTTCCCTGGTTATCATTGATTGACAGGAGAGAGAGAGATGCCCCACGTTTCCCTGGTAACCAGTGATTCACAGGAGAGAGAGAGACCCGCCCACTGGCTGTCACTAGATTGTTTTTTTTAATTGTTTGGTTTTTGGCTTTTTTCCAATTTAGATTTTTAAAATTAATTTTCTTAATCAATTTTTAAATTATTTTTAATTGTTTCGTATTTCTTTTTGTTTCCCAATTAATTAAGCAATTAATTATTATTTCTTAACTAACAATGATGTCAGTATTATGTAACTATTTGTTGTATGTGGGGTTGTTATTAGACGTGTGGAGATGGAAACCTGCCCAAGCTGCTGCTCCCTGTCTGGAATTGACCGCAGTTCTCTGGCTTGTAAGGCGATTGCTCCAAACACTGAGCTACAGGACTGCACCAACATATACATTATAACCGTATGTGGGTGTGTGTGTGGGGGGGGGGGCTGTGTGGCTGTTTGAGGGGGTAATATGTGCGTGGGGTTGGGGGAGGGTGTATATCTGCGTGAGGGGCTTTATGTGTGTGGAGGGGCTGTGTGTATGTGTGTGGGAAGGGAGAGCTGTATGGGGGGGTGGGAGGGGTTGTGGCTGTGTTTCTGTGCGAAGTGGCTGTATATGTGTGGGGTCTGTGTGTGAGAGGCGGGGGCTGAGTGTTTTTGTCTCCCCCCTGTCTCTGTGCGTATGTTCTCGCCACCCTCTCTCTGAGTGTGAGTTGTGTGTCTCTCTCATTCTGTATGTGTGTATCTCCCCGGGGCTCCCTATGTCTGTGTGTGTGTGTGTCTTTGACACCCTCTCTCTGTATGAGTGTGTGTGTCTTGCTCCATATGTGTGTATGTCTCCCCCTCATCTCTCTATATGAGTGTATTTCTCCCTCTCTGTATATATGTCTGTATATATGGGTGTCTCCCCTGTCTCTGTATGTGTGTGTTCCCCCCCTCTCTGTGTGCATGTGTGCCTCCCCCTCTCTCTGTATGTGTATGTTTCTCGCCCCCTCTCTCTGTATGTGTATGTTTCTCGCCCCCTCTCTCTACATACACCACTCATTGTATGTGTGTGTCTCCCACCCCCTTCTCTGTACGTGTGTGTGTGTATATCCTCCTCTCTCTCTATGTATGTGTCTATACCTCTCTCTCTATGTGTGTCCTCCCCCTCTCTCTGTGCAAATGTGTGTCTCCCCTCTTTTTATGAGTATAGTTCTTGCCGCCTCTCTCTGTATATATGTGTGTGTTTCTCTCTGTATGTTTGTCTCACCCCTCTTTCTATGTGTGTGTAAATGTATGTCTCCCACCCCCTCTCTCTCTGTATACGTGTGTTTCTCCCACTCTGTATGTCTGTGTGTATCTCTCGCTCCATATGTATGAATGTCTCCACTCTCTATATATATTTATGTCTACCACCTTCCACTCTCTCTGTATTGGTGTGTTTCTCCCCACATCCTCTTTCTCTGTATGTGTGTGTCTCTCTCTCCCACTCAGTATGTGTGCGAGTGTCTCGATCCCCTCCCACCCTCTCTCTCTGTTTGCATTCCTTTCCCAGTGTTTATAGGCCTGTGAATGTGTGCGTATCTCTCTCTGTATGTGAGTCTGCAAGTGTATTACTTTTGTGTGTCTCTCTCTGTATGTGAGGCTGCCAGTGTATTTGTGTGTGTGTATCTCACTGTGTATGTGAGGCTGCCAGTGTATTTGTGTGTGTGTGTCTCTCTGTATGTGAGGCTGCCAGTGTATTTGTGTGTGTGTCTCTCTGTATGTGAGGCTGCCAGTGTATTTGTGTGTGTGTCTCTCTCTGTATGTGAGGCTGCCAGTGTATTTGTGTGTGTGTGTGTGTGTCTCACTCCCTCGGGTGTGTTTGTGTGTCCCAGAGACACAGAGTGGGTGTCTCTCCCTCACTGAATGTGTCTCACTCGGTGTGTATATCTCAGACTCTCTCTCACTCTATCCTCTATCTCATTCTGTGAGTGTATCTCTCTCTCACACCCCCGCCCCCCCTTCTCTCCATCTGTGTGTGTGTATCTCATGCTGCAGAGAGCTCTCTCTCTGACTCTCTCTTCCCTTCTCTATGTCTCTCACCTTCTCTCGCTCTCTCTGTGTGTCAGTGTATCACAGGCAGCAGACAGGTCTCTATATATCCCTCTCGCATATCCCCCCCTCAACCACCTCTCCCTCTCACCTACTCCCTCTCTCTGTTTGAGTGTATCTCAGGCTGCCAACAGATCGCTCTCTCTCTGTATCTCAAGGTGTAGAAATATCTCTCTTACACGCCTTCTCTCTCTCTCTCTCTGTATCTCAGGCTGTAGGGATCTCGCTCACTCTCTCGCTCATCTTCTCCCTCTCTCTGTGTGAGGTCATTTCAGCTACAGCGAGGTCTCTCTCTCTCTCTCTCAGTGTATCTCAGGCTGTACAAATATCTGCATCTCACACACACACACTTGTCTCTCTCTGTTTGTATCACAGACTCTAGAGTTATCTCTCTCTCTCGCTGTGAATCCCAGGCTGTAATAACATCTCTCTCTCCCACCTTCTCTCTCTCTGTGAGGGCACCTCAGGCTGCAGAGGTCTCTCTCTCTCTCTCTCGCTCTGTGTAAGTGTATCTCAGGCTAGACCCAGGACTCTCTCTCTCAGTCGCTCTCTCACCTTCATTCTCTCTCTCTCTCGGGTGACAGGCAGGGAGGGGGGCGAGGGAGAGACAGGGGGAGAGAGACAGGGACAGGGAGGGGGGAGTAGAGAGAGACAGGGGGACAGGGAGCGAGATGGGGGGGGAGAGATAGTGACAGGGGGAGAGGGGGAGTGACAGGGGGACAGGGAGCGAGATGGGGGGGGGGAGAGATAGTGACAGGGGGAGAGACAGGGGGACAGGGAGGGAGGGTGGGAGGAGTGAGGGGGTGAATGACAGGGGGACATGGAGGGAGGGTGGGGGAGAGAGAGAGAGGGGTGGGAGGGGATGGGGGGGCAGAGAGAGACAGGGGAACAGGGGGAGAGAGAAAGGGGGACAAAGATGGAGGGTTGGAGAGAGAGAGTGGGAATCTGATAACATACAGTATATATGACAGACAGACGGACAGATAGATAGATAATAATAATCCTTGCATAGATAGATTGATGGGGGGGAGGGGGGGGGGGGGCTGTGAGAGAGGAGAGAGACACAGACAGAGAGACACAGACAGCGAGCGAGATGGAGAGAGTGAGTGTGAGAGACACACACAGAGAGATATTTACCTCCTGAGGAGATAAGCCAACACCTGTCCCTCTTTCTCCCCTGTCACACTCTCTCCCCTGTCCCTCTCTCTGTCCCTCTCTCCCCTCTCTCTGTCCCTCTCTCCACACTCTCTGTCTCTCTCTCTCTCTCCTGTCACACACACTCTCGTCGCATCGAGGACCAACCAAAATGGCGACCTCGAACAATCGGTAGCGACACTTTGTGGAGGAGATGAGCATTCCAGTTCTCTTTTCAGTTCAGTGGTCAACCCTCTCCTGCCTCCCGCCCTTCCGCGACGTCAGCACGTCAACCCTCTCGTGTCAGTGTTTCAAGGGGATGATTGGTGCTGCATGTTTGAGAGCACAGCGATCGCTCACCATGGTAACAGGGGACAGACAGACACAGTCACTGCGCGGGCGCCGAGTTCAAAATCATAACCGTCAGCCTCGCGCCCACACAGAGAGTCAGATGGCACTGCGCAGGCGTCGAGTTATAAGCAAGTCAGCCACGTACCCGGGGGACGGTACTGCGCCGGCGCCGATTTTTAAAAAATGAACAAAACCCATTAGCCACGTGATGCGGCAGACGCAGGCGTCACTGCGCAGGCGTCGAGCGGGAAAACAATGGAGTCTCGCGCCCAGTGACGCCAGTAGAAAGGCGCCCAGTTCAAAATAATAACCGTTAGCCTCGCGCTCAGACAGACAGGCACAGAGAGACAGGCAGACACAGACAGACAGGCAGACACAGACAGACAGGCAGACACAGACAGACAGACAGATACAGAGAGACAGACAGACACAGACAGGCACAGAGAGACAGACAGACACAGAGAGACAGGCAGACACAGAGACAAAGACAGGCACAGAGAGACAGGCAGACAGACAAACAGACAGACAGACAGAGCAGTCAAAGAGACTCAGAGAGATGTCAGCTTTATTACCAAATGTAAGCTTTATTATTATTACCATAATCCCGACGTCAAAAGCGCTCTATCAATGTAATTGTGTTCATATTTGTTTATTTCTTATTCTATTGCATATCTATATATACGCTTTGATTATTTGAGATGTCTAAAAGCCATGTTAAGTCGCACATCACCCCCCCCCCTTCCCACCCCCCCCCAGCCTGGTGGGAATCACAGTCTAACACAGTTTCCCGGCTCAGGATTCCCCTCCACATTAAACTGTCTCCCGGCAGATTCTCAGCGGCTCAGAGTTTTTCCCGCCGCGATTTAAATGGGGACTGAAGAGAGGATAGAGTTTCTCAGTGAAGGTTTGGGTGAAAGTGTGGAGATGAGACATGTTGTCAGCGTTGTAAAATATCACCTGTCCCCCCTCATAGTCCAGGTAAACTCCCAGCTTCCCGGGTCTCTCTCTCTCTCTCAGGGGCAGGCGGGTGGGAGGGGAGGTCAGAGCTGAATATTCATCCCTGTTTCTCAGCCTCACAGCCCAGATCCCATCCTCTGGTGACGCTGTGATTTTCCCTTTCCTGTTGACAGACTCTCTGGCCAATCCCACATCCCAGGCTGTCTTGTTGGCCACCTGCACCTCCCAGTAATGTCTCCCTGATGTGAAGCCCTCAGACCCCAGGACACAGGGACAGCGATCAAACATCTTTGGGGAGTCTGGGAGCTGCTGCCGTTTGTCTCCGTGTCTCACACTGGTCAGGTCCTCAGACAGGATGAGGTTGGGATGGGCTGTGTCAGGATCCAGAGTCAGAGAGGCCGGAGCTGAGAGAGAGAGAGAAACAACACACAGCGGGAGTGAGTGAGGGCAAGGCTGGGAATTCAGACGGTTTGTAAACACAACTAGACCTGGGAACAGCTTCCAGATCAAAGGATCACAGTCTGTGTGAGAGGTGGGGAGGGGGGTTGACGGCGACGTGTGTGAGGAACGTGTAGATGAGTTTATTTGTGAAGTTGTGTGTGAGGGGTGTGTGCCTGAGAAGGTGTGAGTTGGTGTGAATCGATGCATGTGAAGGTTTGTATGGATATGTGAGTAGAGTGTGTGAGTGAGGGATGTGTGTGAGTGTGTGTGTGAGAGGGTTGTGTGTGTGGGTGGCATGTGTGAGAGATGTGTGTGAGTGTATGTGTGAGAGCGGTGTCTGAGAGAGGGATGTGTGTGAGATGTGTGTGTGGTGTGTGTGAATGTATGCTTCATAGGGGTATGTGTACTAGTGGTGTGTGAAAGAGGGGTGTGTGAGGGATGTGCGTGAGGGTGTTTACAAGGGATGTGTGTAAGGGTGCATCAGGCTGTTCATTTTGGGTGCATGATTGACTGTGTGATACTTTGACTGATTTTTTGGAAAACTATGTAAGTTTTCCTTCGGTGTGTGAGTGTCGTGAATGTTAATAGTGTGCGGAGAAATGAGAGAATGAGCGGTGAGTGTTAGGGGTGTATAGAGAAGTGTGTGCGAGAGGTGGGAGTAAGGAAAGGGTGGGTTGTGTGTGATGCATTGTACTTGGATGTATAAGAGGTGTGTAGGCGAGTCGGTGAGCCTGTGTTAATCGGTGTGTGCGTGAGATGGTGTGTGGGGGAGTGTGTGAGGTTGTGATAAATGGTGTGTTAAATGGTTTGTGTGTTAGTGTCTGTAAGAGGGTGTGTGGGGATGAATGGTGCATGTGTGCTGGTGTATGAGAGGGTGCGTAGGTGGGATGTTTATGATTGTGTGTGAGTGTGGGTGTGTAGCGGGTGAGGTATTATGTTCTGTGGAAATTTGTCTCCTGTATTCAAACAGCAACAAACAAAGGGAGAGCAATAACATTGTTAAACACTCGCCATCCCCAGAGAGATACAGCCATTGATCACACAACTTCTCCTGTCTTGACAACAACTGTGCTCAACTCAGTGTACAAACACGTCTGAGGGTATGGTTTTTATAACACAGTGACTACATTAAGCCATTGGCAAACTGCGTGTTACTGTGTACAGGCTGTTGGTTGTGAGTGTGCTGGTCTCTGCTGGGGCTGGATCTGCTGGTCTATGGTAGAGTCTCTGTGTGGGCTGTGGGTATGTGCTGGTCTGGGGTTGTGTACGTGCAGGGCTGAGTTGGTTGCTGTTTGTGTGCTGAGTTGTGTGTGAGGTATGTGCTTGGCTTGTGTGCTGGGCTATGTGTGTGTGCTGGATTAGCTTGGGGTCAGTGTGTGTTCTGGGGGGCTGTTTGAGTGCTGTGCTGTGTGCCTTGAATGTGCTGGGGGCCACGTGTGCTGGGCTATGTTGGACCTGTGTGTGTGCTGGGCTATACTATTGACTGTGAGATCAGGGTGAGAATCAGCGATATTTACCTGGGCTGATAGTATCTATAATCTCCCTCCAGACTGTGTTCTTCAAAGGCCATTTGAACATTCCCACAGCCAGATCACTCTCACACACTGACAGGGCAAACGCCTGCTCACTGATTCTGAAATAAAAGACATTCACAATTTAAAGTGAAACTGCACATTGTGTTTGGTTTCTATATGAAATTCTGGGATACTTAGTAAACAAACATGTCATACCTTCTCTTCCGAGCAGTTTGTTCCTAATTAAATCGAACACAGATACAGTGAGTCACACTGAGACAACATACTATAAATTCAGACAAACAGCAGTAAATTTCAACATCACACAGTTGACTAATATTTGTATTAATAATACTGATCCATGCAATTGATATAGCGCTTTTTATGTCTTCCAGACGGTGTCTCAAAGCACTTCACAGAATAGGTTGTAGATAGAATTGACTGTATATTTGTGGGTGAATGCGTTAGACAATTGCGTACAGTATTATCCCCACAAACATTCGTGCATTGCAATGATCAATTTAAAAATAAATAAATTGTGAATTTGCTTGCTCAACATTGCCTCGAAAGGTAATAAAGTTGGGATATCAACAGCAAAGTGGACAAAGAAATGTGGGAACTGCTTCAAAACACACCTTGCAAATAAAAGCGCAGGCTAGAATATACCAAATAATAAATCACCGACCAGTCTAACAGTCAGAATATTATTGTCTGCTGCTTACAGTGTGTAACTTTTGCTGAACTAAAATATAATTTAAGCTCTTTACCTGCAGAAAGGTCAGGGTGTCTTTTTCCATCTGTTTGTGTAACTCTGATATGTCATTTTCAACAGATTTTAAATTGTCCTGAATCTCTCGCAGATTTGTCTCCATTTGGTGTAAAATCTCTTTCTCTCGCTGCTTGAGATCTCCCATCACCAGCTGCTCTCTGTCAGTCAGGCTCTGGTGTATTTTAGCAAATTCAGACGTGACGTGAGACTGCAGACTGCTCACCTGTTCCTGTAACATATCAGACATCACACTGTACACACAGTGAAAGGAGACATTGGGACATCACACCCAGTATACACAGTGAAGGTAGACACTGAGCCATCACACTGTGTACACAGAGTAAATGGAGAAACTGGGACATCGCACTGTGTACACAGAGTAAAAAGAGACCCTGAGATATCCTACTGAGTACATAGAGTAAAGAGACACCGAAACACCGCACTCTGTATACACAGTAAAGAGACAGGGAGATGTCATGGATTGTACACATAATAAAGTTAGACACAGATTCCAAAATAATCAGGCCCCACACAACTTACCTTGACTTGTGAAATCTTTTCTCTCTGTTTGACTTCAGCTTGTAGAGTAGTTTCCTTCCTCTGTGTGAGAGAAGCTAAGGAGGATCTCGCCTGATCCTGGAATAAACATGTAGAACAAAAGGGTTTGAAGTTGAGAATATGAAGTGAAATAAAATGAATAGAGTAAGTGGTATTACCTTGTAGATTTCAGCAGCTTCATCAATGGGCAGGAAGCTGTGATCTCTGTGTTCTCTCGCGTCTCTACAAATGGAGCAGATCAATTTCTTGTCGGTTTCACAGAAAAGCTTCAGTTCCTCCCGGTGTTTCTCACAGTTGCGTTTAATTTCCATTTCTGTCGAGGACGGGTTGAGTTTCGGAGCTTTCTCTGCTAGACTCGCCAAGGCCCAATTAACAGCAAGTTTCCTTTTTCGAAAAACCTTCTGACAAACAGCACAGGAGTTTATCTGCTTTTTATCCCAGCTCCCGGTGATACAGGAGCGACAGAAGTTGTGGCCACATTCCAGGGTCACTGGATCAGTGAAGAAATCCAGACAAATGGGACATTTAAGATCCTCAGTCAGACCCTGAACCTGGAGTCTAAAAGCCATTTTCACCCTCAGCACTTCCTGATCCAAACCTGGTTTCTCTTTCATGTGTGGGTGTGTGTGGGTGGCGCCCTGTTCTGTCGAACCCTCTCATTAAGTCTGATTGCTCATTAATTACTAACACTGAGCACTCCGACCGCCCCAAAAATACATTTAATGAACTAACCTCCCCTTCAGTCTCCTCTTATGAAATCAGATCATTGTGAACGTGAATCTGGGAGACCAGGAGAAAGCCTTGTATCGTGATCGCACTCATATGGGAGGCACAATTCTCTGTTCATTTAATTCCACGTCAGTCACCAGTGTAACACCCAGTGATGTTCCTTGGCTGGGAAATGGGAAGAATAATAACAATCCATTGCTTTGGTGAAGCATGTTCACTGGGATAAAGAGAACAGGTCAGAGTTGGGCTGTTAAGCGGGGGTTGCATAGGGGATTTGGGATAGATTTCCGGACAGCGGAACCAGAGAAACAGACAGTGTGGTCAGAGAGAGAGAGAGACTATGTGTGTATCTCAGTATCCCTACATGTGTATCTCTCACTCTGTCTCAGTGTGTGTGTGTTTGTTTTTTCTCTGTCTCTTTCTCTCAGTGAGTGTGTGAGAGACACAGACTAAGTGTGTGTCTGTGATTTCTCATTGGATATGTGTGACTCCTTACTTCTCCATCTGTGACGTAAATCTCCGCGTATAAGGCGCACTTTTTTTTCACGTCGGAAGATCTCGAAAGTTGGGGGTGCGTCCTATACGCAGGTGCAACAAACTTTGAGCCTCAGAAATACAGTAAACAGGAGGGGCGGCCGGCGCGCTGTCAGCCGGGGTTTGGTCAGTGTCCGGCGGGGGTTGGGGGGAGCGGGTGATGGGGCTTCGGCCTCGGCTGCCCGGGCAGCAGCAGCGGACTTCATGGCTGTGCTTGCTGCCTGCCTTCTGCCAAACCCAATCTGCCTCCCTGCCTACCTGCCTCTCTCTCTCTCCCTGCCTGCCTCTCTCTCTCTCTCCCTGCCTCACTCACTTTTTGAACCCATCCAATCAGGTTTCCGCCCTATCCACAGCACAGCAACTGCCCTGGTTAAAGTCACAAATGACATCCTAACCGACTGTGACCAGGGCTCCCTCTGCCTCCTCGTCCTCCTTGACCTGTCTGCTGCGTTCGACACAGTCGATCACACCATCCTCCATCAACGTCTTTCCTCCCACCTCAACCTTCAAGGCACAGTCCTTGACTGGATCCATTCTTATCTGACCCACCATTTACATTTTGTTTCTTCCAACGGTTTTTCTTCAAACCCCCGCACAGTTTTTCACGGTGTCCCTCAGGGCTCTGTTTTAGGCCTCCTCCTTTTCACCCTTTACACACTCCCTCTGGGCGACGTCATCGCAAACATGGGGTAAATTTCCACATGTATGCGGACGACACCCAGTTGTACATTTCTGCCTCATCCCTCAACCCCCAGACGATCGATGTTCTGACAGCATGCCTGTCCGACATCGAGTCCTGGACGAGGGACAACTTTTTGCAATTGAACGTGAGTAAGTCTGAGGCCCTCCTGATTGGCTCAAGCCAGCGCCTCCGCACATCGGGCGCTGCCAGCGTCAATATCCAAGACTGCACTCTCCACCTCACAAAGCCAATCAGGAACCTCGGCATCATGTTTGATCAAAAACTTTCCTTACTCCCCCACATCCGCACCTTGACCGGCACCGCTTCTTTCCACCTGCGCAACATTGCCAGGCTCCGCAACTATCTTAACCCCCGCGCTGCCGAAACACTCGTGCATGCTTACATCACCTCACGGCTGGATTACGGAAACTCTCTCCTCGTCGGCCTCCCCAGTTCCTCCATTCACAGGCTGCAGGCCATCCAAAACTCTGCAGCCCGTGTACTATCCCGCACCCTCCTCCGCGACCACATAACCCCCACCCTCGCCCGTCTCCACTGGCTCCCCATCCTCCAGATGATCGAGTTCAAGATCCTCGTCCTCACCTACAAGGCCTTACACGGCCTTGCCCCATCCTACCTAACCGATCTACTCTCCCCCTACACGCCCACCCGGACCCTCCGTTCAACAGGACTTGTCCTGCTCCAAGCCCCCCGCCCGAACCGCTGCACCATCGGAGGCCGGGCCTTCAGTTTCTCCGCTCCCACCTTATCGAATGCCATCTCTCAATCCCTCCGTTTCGTCTCTTCCCTTTCGTCTTTCAAGGCCGGTTTGAAGACTTTCATCTTCGATCGTGCCTTTTGTTCCACCCCGAACTCTTTTACCTCCCCTTCGTGTTTCACCCCTTCCCAAACACTCCCCTCCCAGCTCGGGTCACACGCCTCCTGTGCAGCGCCTTGGGACGTCCTCCCGACGTGAAAGGCGCTCTATAAATGTACATTGTTGTTGTTGTTGTTGTCATTTTAAAAGATTGTTATTCCGCCCAGAAGCTTAAAGATCATAGTGATATCGACAACAGCTTCCACTTACATATTAAGGATTGCGCCTGAAAGCGCATGAATTGCGACTCATCCTACTCTACTCCAGTTACAACATGCTAATCGCTCATCCTCGTCCAGTCCCTCCATTGCCTCAAAAATTTGTCAGGTACCTTCGTGATGATAAATGTTTTAATTGTATTATTATTTCGGAATAATATACTTGGATGTTACCATGTTTTGTTGATACTGCCGACGTCACAAACGGTGCAGTGTTTGAGCACCTAGCAGTGTCTGAGCTTGAAGGTGATTCGTACCAAAGTGGAGATCAGCATAATGTACGGTTAGAGACAGTTAAGGAGTGCAGTAAAGATGGCCAATGAAATGGAAAGGAACAATAACTGGAACCAGGGATCGTGAATATCCAATGGCTGAAGCTATGTCCTCTAATGTTGCAAGGATTGCGGCGTTAAAGAAGCCAGGTGCTCTGTGATGAAGGGTGGAGATATGGGAAGCGAGGAGACTTGAAACTGCTAACATCCAGACATAGACCATTTAAAATCGACAGGGGATTGGCAGAACTATTATAGTGGTTCCTGAGCACCCAGGAAAGGAGAAGATAAGATTATGTGCTGATGTCCTGCATCCTCTCATTTATAAATAGGTGGCTGAAGAGATAGTGCTTGATCTTCCAGAACTCTTGATTCTGGAACATGTCGCATTGATTGGAAGATCGCAAACGTAACACCAATATTTATGAAGCGTGGAGGAAAGAAGATTCAGAGCTACAGACAAGTTAAACTGACATCAGTGGGAGGGAAAATTTCAGAATGCTTATATCAGGGCGTCTTTCTGTGGAACTTAGAAGACCATAGCATGACAAGACATAATCAAGAAAGGCTTTACAAATTAGATGTCATGGATGGCAAAGGAGATAACTAGCTGGTTCTATAGGGAGAACCAGCAGATGTAGTGTATTTAGATTTTCAGTAAACGTTCGATAAGTTGCAACATAAAAGGTTGATAAACAATCTTCAGTCGCATGCAATTAAAGGCAATATACTGGCATGGATTGAAGAGTGGCTAACGAGAAGTATAGAGTACAGATAAACTTATATTCTCAGGGTGTCATCAGTGGAGTCAGACAAGGATCAGTGCTTGGGCCTCAAATATTTAACATCTATATCAATGATTTAGACGAGGGCAGATTTAAAATATCTAAATTCGCGGATGATGAAAAGATAGGAGGGAGCGAAACGTCCGAGGATGACACAAACAAAATGCAATGGGCTATGGATAGGCTGCGTGATTGGGCAAGAAAATGGCAAATTGAATCTAATGTTGGCAAGTGTGCAGCTTTTCAGCTGGGGTGAGAGCCGTGCGAAAGAAGACATTGACAAATGCCAAAGAACATGGTTTCCGTCTTGTCAACATCCAGCTGCAAGAAATTTGCATGCATCCAGGTCCTGATATCTGACAGGCAGGCTGACAGAACATTGGGGGACTGGAGGGGTCACAAAGTGAAGTAGAGAAATAGAGTTGGGTGTCATCCGCGTACATTTGGAAGTGTGCCCCATGTCTGCGGATGACATCACCAATAGGGAGCGTGTGGATGAGTAAAAGGAGGGGGCCAAGGATGTATCCCTTGGATAAGAGCAGGAGGAAAAGCCATTTGTGCAGATGTTCTGCTGGCGGTTTGTGAGGTAGGACTCAAACCAGGCGTGTGCAGTCACTGAGGTGGATGACGGAGGGCAGGCGGTGGGGGAGGATAGCATGGTCGACTATGTCGAACGCAGCGGACAGGTCCAGGAGAATATGGAGGCAGAGGGAACCCTGGTCACAGATAGAGAGGACGTCCTTTGTGAAAATCACAAGCGCAGTCTCTGTACTGTGGGCAGGGCGGAAACCAACTGGAAACCCGCCAGGAGTGGTAAGATCAGGGAGTGGGAGGAGAGGTCGGTGCTGAGTTGGGTTACAACAACGCGTTCCAGTACTTTTCATAGAATCATAGAATTTTACGGCATAAAAAGAGTCCATTCGGCCCATCTCGTCTGTGCCGGCTCTTTGAAAAGAGCAACTCAATCCCACTGCCCCGCCTCTCTCCCCATAATCTCAGACCTTTTCTCCTTAAATAAAGATCTAATTCTCTTTCAATTCTCTTTCATTTCTCTTCGGAAACGAAGGGCAGGTTTGCAATAGTGCGGTAGTGGCTGGGGTTTCAGGGATCCAGGGAGGGCATTTTAAGCAGCAGTTTGATGGCAACAGTTTTGAGGAGGGCAGGGACTGATCCAGTGTAGAAGGACTGGTTGATGATATCAGCCAGCAGTGGGCAGAGGAGGTGAGCAGTAGGTTGGTTGGGATGGTGTCGAGGCAGCAGGTTGTGTTCCTCATGGAGGTGAGAGTCCATGAGAGGAAGGAAAGAAGGAGTTTAGGCAAGGGGTCGAGGCAGGAGCTACTAACGTGGAGGATGAGGAGGATGGAGTTGGGGTGGTAGTGGTTGACAAGAGGCAGGAGTATGATGCCGCCTGTTTGTGGATTTGGGAGGAATAGTATTCCATGACCTCCTCGCACTTCGCATTTGAAGTGAAGATTGATTGGGCCTGAGGAGGTGCACGGAGGAGGTGGTGGTTGGTGGAAAAGAGGACTTCGGGATTCTTGTTTGCCTCCAGTATAATGTTGGAGATGTTCGCCGTTTTCGCAAAGTGTCACAGTGAGTGTGAGAAGGGATTTAATTGAGAATTGATCGGGATGAATCAGTTTGACCTGTTATCAAGGAGTGTATGAACGAGCATAATGTTTTTCTGTGAATCCTGTTGTGTGACATTATTGACATTTTTATGTGAACTGTTTTTTTGTGTCCTTATCAAACCGTGGTTTCATCTGGTCTGTGAAGTGCTTTCTGTCATTGAGAAAACATGCATAATGCTGCATCAAATGAAAGCATTATTACTAGTATGATTATCAAAGTTAAAATTGACAGCGATTGAAGCTTCAGAGACTATCGTTACTGTCAGTGAGAATCATGATGTGGAGCTTTCACAATGCGCACCATGGTGTTGGCGTTGGGTTTATCTGCACTCAATGGGACAGCGAATATTTGAAGAAAAGCTCAACCTAAATTTGCAGGTAAAATTTCAGTTGCTGAAAAACATCAACAGAGCAAAGTTCACTGTTCACTAATATACGATTCTGACACTTTTCAGGACCAGAATAATCGTAACGCACAAATGACTCACAAGCCCTTTCTGGGAACTGTTTAATTTATCAGGTCAAACATTTCACTGCCGAAAGTATCACAGGCAGCCAGCAACCCTGGAGCTATTTTTCTGCTGCGAATCTTCAATCTGACTCATATAAGGGAGTGGCGCTCCTCGTACAACAACAAATCAAACAGTCTGTCAACTCGATGCCTGCTTGTTTCACTTCAGGATGTCATTTGTGACTTTCACAAGCGCTGTCTCTGTACTGTGGGCAGGGCGGAAACCTGAGTGGAGGGGATCAAAGTGGGAGTGGGAGGAGAGGTGGGTGCGGAGTTGGTTTGCAACAATGCGTTCCAGTGCTTTTGAATGGAAGGGCAGGTTATATATAGGGCGGTAGTGGCTGTGGTTTGAGGGATCTAGGGAAGGTTTTGTTAAGGAGGAGGGTGATGGCAACAGTTTTGAGGGGGGCAAGGACTGATCCTGTGGAGAGGGACTGGTTGATGTTATCAGCCAACAGTGGGCGAAACACACAGTCACTACAGTGCCTCCCCAACAAACCCACACTCACTGCACTGCTCTCCTCCACAAACACATAGCCAGTAAACTGTACCCTCCCCACAAACATACACTCACTAAATTGTACTCTCCCCATAAACACACAGTGTTTAAATTGTACACTCCTCCACACATGCACAGTCGCTAAATCGTACCCTCCACCACAAACACAGTCACGTCACCATACACTCCCCCACAAACACAAAGTCACTACTCCATACCTCCCCACAAACACAGGCATTACAGTGTACCCTGCCCCAAATATGTAGAGTCAGTGTACTATTTCCTGATCGACAAAAACACAGTCACTACACTGTACCATTCCCCACAAAAACACTTTCACTACATTATATACTACCTATGAAACACAGTAACTACACTATACACTACCCACAAAATCACAATCACTACTCTGCTCACTCCACCACAGTTACATTGTTATTACACGGTACTCTCGCCTGCAAACACACATTCACTGTACAGTACCATTCCCCACAAATGCAGTCACCACACTGTACCAACCCCCACAAACATCCAGTCAATGCATTATAACCTACCCCGCAAATAGCGTCATTACACTATTCCCTCCACCACAACTCACAGTCGCTACGCTGTATCCTTCACCACGAATACAGTCACTAAACTATACACACCCCACAAACACACAGCCACTGCACTGTACCCGCCGTCACAAACACAAAGTCACTGTACTGTATATTTCCCCACGAACACAGTCACTATATTGCAGCCTACCTCCAAAACACACAGTCACTACCCTGTACTTTCCTCCACAAACACACCGTGAATACCCTGGCCTCCCACAGACACACTCAGTAACTACAATATACCCGCCCACACAAAGTCACTACTCTGTGCCCTCACCCACGGACTAACAGTCACTACTTTATATTATCCGCGCAAACGCAGTCACTACGCTATCGCTTCCTCACAAACAGAGTCACTACATTACTCCCTTACCCACAAACATACAGACACTACATTGTACCGTCACCCAGAAATATATAGTTACTACAACATATCATCAACCACATGCACACAGTCACCAGATTGTGCCAACCCCCACAAACACAGAGTCACTACACTGTAGAGGCAAGCACAATCACACAGTCACTACACGGTACCCTCCCACACAAACACACAGTCACTACAATGTACCCTCCCCCACACAGCGAGTCAGATCTCTGTACTCTGCCACACAAACAAACAGTCACTACATTATACCTCCCCCACAAACACAGTCACTACACTGTACCATCTCTCACAAACAAACAGTCACTACACTATACCTTCCCACACAAACGCAGTCACTACACTGTACTCTCCTACACAAATACACAGTCACCACATTGTAACCTCCCCCCACACAGTCACTATACTACTGTTGTGTCTCCCAACAAATAAATAGTCAGTACACTGTATCCTCCCCCACAAACAAATAGTAATCACATTGTACCCTCCCCCACAAACATAGTCACTGCACCATAATCTGCTTAACTGTACCCTGCCCCAAATACGCACAGTCACTACACTAAACCCTTCCCCGCAACCACACAGTCACTATACTGTACCCTCCCCCACAAACACACAGTAACTACATTGTACCCTCCCCCACAAATATACAGGAACTACTCTGTAACTTTCTCCACAAACACAGTCACATGCCTGCCTATCTCTCTCTCTCTCCCTCCCTGCCTCACTCTCTCTCTCTCTCTCTGCCTGCCTGCCTGCCTCACTCTCTCTCCCTGCCTGCCTGCCTGCTTCTCTCTCCCTCTCCCTGCCTGCCTCTCTCTCTCTCTCCCTGCCCCTCTCTCTCTCTGCCTGCCTCTCTCTCTCTCCCTGCCTGTCTGCCTCTCTCTCTGCCTGCCTGCCTGCCTCTCTCTCTCTGCCTGCCTGCCTGCCTCTCTCTCTCTCTCTGCCTGCCTGCCTCTCTCTCTGCCTGCCTCTCTCTCTCTCTCCCTGCCTGCATCTCTCTGCCTGCCTCTCTCTCTCTCCCTGCCTGCCTCTCTCTCTCTCTCCCTGCCTGCCTCTCTCTCTCCCTGCCTGCCTCTCTCTCTCTCCCTGCCTGCCTGCCTCTCTCTCTCTCTCCCTGCCTGACTCTCTCTCTCCCTGCCTCTCTCTCTCTCTCCCTGCCTGCCTCTCTCTCTGCCTGCCTCACTCTCTCTCTCTCTCCCTGCCTGTCTCTCTCTCTCTCCCTGCCTGCCTGCCTCTCTCTCTCTCTCCCTGCCTGCCTCTCTCTCTCTCTGCCTGCCTCTCTCTCTCTCTCCCTGCCTGCCTCTTTCTCTCTCCCTCCCTCCCTCCCTGCCTGCCTCTCTCTATCTCTCTCTCTCTCCCTGCCTGTCTCTCTCTCCCCCCCTGCCTGCCACCCTCTCCCTCCCTGCCTGCCTGCCTCCCTCCCTGCCTGCCTCCCTCCCTCCCTGTTCATTAATTAAATCCACTGACTGCACGTTG
Source organism: Hydrolagus colliei (assembly GCA_035084275.1). Lineage (NCBI taxonomy): Eukaryota > Metazoa > Chordata > Chondrichthyes > Chimaeriformes > Chimaeridae > Hydrolagus > Hydrolagus colliei. The sequence goes on along the minus strand of JAYJKW010000093.1, from coordinate 70,122 downwards.
TAAAGATGGATGTTGCAGTTGCCTAGACTGTAGATCTCGGAGAGAGATGAAACAGCTGATGTAGCCCAACATAGCCCCGAGAAGTCACTAGAAATATCCAAAAAGTAAAGAGTAAGGGCTGAAAGGACGAAGAACTGTCGATACTTTGTTCGTTTTCAACTAAGCACCCTGTAGAGTTAGCTTTCAATATTACACCACTTAAAAGTACACGTTTTGCACATCATAGAATAAAACCCTCTTTTCTTTTTTATGTGAGAAAATAAACGTTTTATTATTTTCGAGTTTAGTGTGCACCCTTGTGTGCAGCGCAACCATTCACATGGCCTGGTAGTTGCTGCATTTCAAAAGATATAGAGGAGCACGTACAGTATAATGCAGTAAATATGGTCCAGCACTAGTCAAGATGTTGATCATTCTCTTATTGTAGAGTTGAATACTGGTACATCTTTATGACAATCGTAACTAATCAACAGACCAATTACTTTTTACCTATTGTCCATTACTGCTTGGCCGTCTTTCAAAAAAATTTAAATCTGTATTACATTACATCCTAGTATTAAAATCCCTGATTCACTATTACAGAATTCAGAATGGCACAGCTGGTAGCTCTCTCACCTACGCGTCAGTAGCCTGTGGATTCACAGTTTAGACTGACACGCATATAACAATAATAAACCTTACATTTGATATAGCATTTTACACGTCTTCTGGATATCTCAAAGCACTTCACAGAATATACTGTAACGTGAATTGATTGCATATTTGTGGGTGGGCGAAATGCAGCAACCAATTGCGCACAGTAGTGTTCCATAAACAGTCGTGGATTGAAATGACCAATTTTTTTTGAGGGATTATTATCAGGCATGTGGAGTAAGGAAACTTGCCCAAGGTTTTGCCCTGCCTGGAATCTAACCCAGTTCTCTCGCTCGTAAGGCAAATGCTCTAACCATTGCACTGCAGGACTCCACGTCCAATAGAATCCAGGATGATGGAGCACTATACTGTTGGAGATGCTATTCTTGAAGTGAAACATTAAAACAAGTATTAGACATTAAAGATCCCCTTTCACTATTCAAACAAAATGGAATTTCACCCGAAGTCTCAGCTAACAATTCTCCAGATACAATTGGTCATTCACTTCCAGACTGTTTGGGAGGCATTGCTGTGCACACATTGGCTGCTGCATTCACCTACAAAATATATAATCAATACATTTACAGTAAATCCCGTAAAGTGCTTCAATACATACTGTTACCATGAAAGCCATATAATAATTATTATTGAACATACACTGTGTCCGGCGGGGGATGGGGGGTTGGGGGGGAGCAGGTGATGGGGCGTCAGCCTCGGCCGCCCGGGCAGCGGCAGCAGCAGCGGACTTCAGTGCCGGGCCTGCTGCCTGCCTTCTGCCAAACCCAGTCGGCCTCCCTCCCTCCCTCCCTCGTCTGCCTCGCTCCTTCCCTGCCTGCCTCTCCCTCTCTCTTCCTCCTTCATCTGCTTCCCTCCCTCCCTCCCTCACTCCCTGCCTGCCTGCTTCCCTCTATCTCTCCCTCCCTCCCTGCCTGATTCTCTCTCTCTCTCTCTCTCCCCCTCCCTGCCTGCCTCTCTCTCTCCCTCCCTGCCTGCTTCCCTCCCACCCTCCCTCTCTCTCCCTCCCTGGCTGCCTCCCTCCCACTCTCCCTGCCTGCCTCCCTGCCTCTCTCTCTCCCTCCCTGCCTGCCTTCCTGCCTGCCTCCCTCTCTCTCTCCCTCCCTGCCTGCCTGCTTCCCTCCCTCCCTGCCTGCCTCCCTCCCTCTCCCTCCCTGGCTGCCTTCCTCCCTCTCTCCCTGCCTGCCTCCCTCCCTCTCTCCCTCCCTCCATGCCTGCTTCCCTCCCTCTCTCTCTCCCTCCCTGCCTGCCTCCCTTCCTGCCTGCCCGCCTGCCTCTCTCCCTCCCTACATGTCTCTCCTGCCTCCCTCCCTTCTGCCAGCAATATCATCGAAAATGCTTCCGTTTTTTTTTCACCAAGAAAATGTCAAATGTGGGGGGGCACCTTATACGTGAGTGCGCCTTATACGCGGGTATTTACGGTATGTATGTGTCCCATAACCCACCCCTCTGTCTGTGTGTGAGGCTTGTGAGTGTCTGTCGGTGTCTCTCTGTGTGAGACTATCACAGGCTGCAGACATGTCTCTCACCTTGTCTCTCACCTTCTCTCTCTGTGCATATCTCAGGTTGCAGAGATCTCTGTCTCTGTGAGTGTATCTCAGATTGTAGATCTCTCTTGTACAAATTCTCTCACTCTGTGAGTGTGTGTATCACAGGCTGTAGAAACAACAACAACTTTGATGTATATAGCGCCCTCCAAGCCAGACAGCGTCTCAGACACTTCACAACAACAGATCCTGGGCCTGAGCCAGGGGGAGGGGGAGAAAGGTGACCGAAGGCTCAGTTGAACAGAGAGGTCTTTAGCCGAGACCTGAAACTAGGAAGAGAGGGAACGAGGTGAAGGGAGTGAGGAAGGGAGTTCCAGAGCTTCGGGGCGTAGTGGTCGAAGGCACGGCCGCCAAAGGTGGAGCTGTGTGTGGGAGGTGAGTGTGAGTGACTGGGGTTGGGGGAGGGTTGTGTGTGAGTGGGGCTGTGTGTTTGGGGCTGTGTGTGGGGTGAGGGGTTGCTGTATGTGTAGGGGTAAGGGATGGGTGGTTGTGTGTCTGACATGGGTTCTGTGCATCTGGGGAGTGCTGTGTGTGCGGGATGCGGGTACTGTGAGTTTGGGGCTGTGTGTGGGATGGGGGACTGTGTGTGGGGAGGGGATGGGTGTGTGTGCGTGTGTGTGAAATAGGGGCTGTGTGTGTACAGGTAGCGGATGGATGTGTGTGAGGTGGGGTCTATGCGTTTGGAGGGTGCTGTGTGTTTGGGGCTGCGTGTGGGGTGGTGGGGCTGTGTGTGCGGAGGGGATGGGTGTGTGTGTGCCTGAGGTGGGGTCTGTGTGTCTGGAGGGTGCTGTGTGTTGGGGGCCGCGTGTGGGGTGGAGGGGCTGTGTGTGGGGAGGCGGTGGGTGCATGTGGGAGCTGTATATGTGGGACGTGTGGGTGTATATGTATGAGGGGGGCTGTTTGTGTGGGGGGGGGCTGTGTGGGGGGGGCGCTGTGTGTGTGAGTTGGGTGGTTGTGTGTGAGTGCGGCTGTGTGTGGGAGAGTTGGCTGTGTGTGGAGCGGGTTGTGTGTAAGGTGGGGGCTGTGCGTGTGGGAGGGTTGGCAGTGTGTGGGGTGGGGTTTGTGTGTGTGGGGGGGTTGTGTGCTTATATGTGGGTAAGGGTGCTGTGTATGGGGTGGGTGCTGTTTGTGTAAGGCGGGGGCTCTGTGTGATGGGGGGCTGTGTGTGTGTGAGGGAAGATGTGTGTGTGTGGGGGACTGTATGTGTAGGGGGCTGTGTGTGGTGAGGCGATGTGGCTGTGAGTGTTGTGGGGGCTGTTTGTGTGTGGGTGGGAGGTTGTGTGTGGGTTGGGTGTGGTGTGCATTTGTGGGTAGGGAAGCTATGTGGGTTTGCGCATGTGAGAATGTGTGTATGTGTGTGTTGGGGACTGCGTGTGAGGGGGGGCTGTGTGTGTGTAGATGCGCTGTGTGGTGTTGGGTGTTTACCGTGGGTGGGGCGGAAACTAGTGTTTTTGTGTATTTTCCTGTGTGTGTGTGTGTGTGTGCACGGGACGTGTGTATGACAGAGGCCTATGAGTGTATGAGTCTCTCTCTCTCTCTATGTGTTTGTCTGAAAGACACAGTGGCCTGTGTGTATATATCTCTGAGTGAGTGTATCACAGGCTGTGGAGAGTTCACTATCTCACCTCTCTCTCTCTCTGTGTCTCCATCTCGTACAATTCTCTCTCTTTCTCCGTCTCTTTGTGTCTTTTTTTATTCCTGAGGGTCACAAACAAAGAGCCTTTACAGCATCAGACACACTCACAGACAGTGTGAGATACACCCACACACATATACACTCACAGGCCTCAGTGTGTTTGTGTGTCCCAGAGACACAGAGTCAGACACAGAGGCCTGTGTGAGTGTCTCTGTGTGAGTGTCTCTCAGTCTAAAGAGATTATGTCAGTGTTTCTCTGTGAGTATGTATTTTAGTGTACCAGACACACTGAGACAGAGAGAAGGGTTGCAATGTGTTTCTGTGTATGTCTCTCAGTGTGTCTCTCCCTCTCAGTGTAACTCATTGCGCATGTATGTCTCAGAGACACAGAGAGGCCAGTGTATATGTGTGAGTGTCAATTATGTGTGTGTGTGTATGTCTGGATGTGTGTGTCATTTCAGATGACCAGAGGCACAGAGAGTGTGTGGTCAGAGAGAGAGAGGGTGTATGTATCTCAGTATCTCTATATGTGTATCTCTCACTCTGTCTCAGTGTGCATGTGTTTGTTTATCTCTGTCTCTCTTTCTCTCAGTGAGTATGTGAGAGACACAGACTAAGTGTGTGTCTGTGATTTCTGATCAACAGAGACTGAGGCCTATGTGTGTGAAAGACAAGAGGCCTGTGAGTGGATATGTGTGCCTCCTTACTTCTCCATCTGTGTGTATGTGTCTCCCCACTCCCCCTCTCTGTCTGTGTGTGAGGCTTATGAGTGTCTGTCGGTTTCTCTCTCTTTGCGAGTTTATCACAGGCTGTAGACATGTCTATCTCTCTCTCTCTCTCTCTTACCTTCTCTCTCTGTGCATATCTCAGGCTGCAGAGGTCTCTCTCTCTGTGAGTGTATCTCAGATTGTAGATCTCTCTCGCACACATTCTCTCACTCTGTGTGTGTACCACAGGCTGTAGAAACAATAAAAACTTTGATTTATATAGCGCCGTTCATGCCAGACATTGTCTCAGATGCTTCACAACAACAGATCCTGGGCCTGAGCCAGGGGGAGGGGGAGAAAGGTGACCAAAGGCTCGTTTGAACAGAAAGGTCTTCAGCCGAGACCTGAAACTAGGAAGAGACGGAACGAGGCGAAGGGAGTGAGGAAGGGAGTTCCAGAGCTTCGGGGCGTAGTGGCTGAAGGCACGGCCGCCGATGGTGGAGCTGTGTGTGAGTGTGTGTGATTGGGGGTGGGGGAGCGTTGTGTGTGAGCGGGGCTGTGTGTGTGTGTTGTGTGTGGGGTGAGGGGTGCTGCATGTGTGGGGGTAGGGGATGGGAGGGTGTTTGTCTGAGGTGGGTTCTCTGTATCTGGGAGGTGCTGTGTGTGTGGGATGCGCGTGCTATGAGTTTGGGGCTGCGTGTGGGATGGGGGACTGTGTGTAGGAGGGGATGCGTGTGTGTGAGGTGGGGTCTATGCGTCTGGAGGGTACTGTGTGTTTGGGGCTGTGTGTGGGGTGTAGGGGCTGTGTGTGGGGTGTAGCGGCTGTGTGTGGGGTGGCTATATGTGATGGGAGGCTGTGCGTGGGGGGGGGATGGGTTTGGGGTGTCAGCTGCGTATGTGTGAGGAGGGGCTGTCTGTGTGTAGGAGGGGGGCTGTGTGAGTTTGGGGGTGGGTGGCTGTGTGTGCGTGAGGCGTGGCCTGTGTTTAACAGGTGGATGTGTGTGTGGGAGGGGGCTGTGGGTTTGGGGGAGGCTGTGTTTGTGGGGGGGCTGACTGTGTGTGGGGGGCTGTTTGTGTGTGTGGGGGGGGCTGTGTGTATGAGTTGGGTGGTTGTGTGTGAGTACAGCTGTGTGTGGGAGAGTTGGCTGTGCATGGGGGGGGTTTTGCATAAGGTGGGGGCTGTGTGTGGAGGTGGGTGTATGTATGTGTAGGACGGGGGCTACGTGTGTGGGGGAGTTGACGGCTGCGTGTGTGTGTGAGGCGGTGGCTATGTGTGAGGGGGGGCTGTGCGTATGTGGGAGGGGGCAGGGTGTGGGGTTGGCGCCTGTGTGTGTATGTGGGTGGGGGGGGTGAGGCTGTGTGTGTGTGTGTGAGTTTGGTGCTGTGTGTGACAGGGGGATATGTGTGGGAGGGGTCTGTGTGCGTGTAGGTGAGACTGTATGTGTAGGGGGGGGCTGAGTGTGAGTGGGGGCTGTGTATGTGGGAGGGTTTGCTGTGTGTGGGGTGGGGTTTGTGTGTCTAGGGGTAGGTTGTGTATTTATATGTGGGTAAGGGGGCTGTGTGTGGGGGGCGGGGTGTTGTGTGTGTAAGGTGGGGGCTCTGTGTGATGTGGGGCTGTGTGTGTGAGGGAAGATGTGTGTGTGGGGGGACTGTATTTATAAGGGAGCTGTGTGTGTGGGGGCTATGTGGCTGTGAGTGTTGCGGGGGCTGTTTATGTGTGGGTGGGGGGGCTGTTTGTGTGTGTGCGTGTGAGGTTGTGTGTGGGTTGCGTGTGGTGTGTGTTTGTGGGTAGGGAGGCTGTGTGCGTGTGTGTGAGAATGTGTCTATGTGTGTGGGGGGAACTGCGTGTGAGTGGGGGGCTGTGTGTGTAGTTGCGCTGTGTGGTGTTGGGTGTTTACCGTGGGTGGGGCGGAAACTACAGTGTTTTTGTGCGTCACTTTACTTGATGGTGTATCCTGTGAAGCGCTTTGAGATGTCTCAAAGACATAATAAGGCATGATATCAAATTAAAGAGTTATTCATATTATCAGACAGAGTGAAACACATAGAGAGGGTTTACAGTGTTTCTGTGTGTATGTATTTGACATTCAGGGCATGTCCAGTGTCATCTGTGATTTCTGATGCCCAGAGACAAAGGCCTGTATGTGAGAGACAAACACAGAGGCCTGAGTGTGTACGTCTCAGTTTGCTTGTGTGTCCCAGAGACGCAGAGTCAGACACAGAGGCCTGTGTGAGTGTCTCTGTGTGAGTGTCTCTCAGTCTAAAGAGAGGATGTCAGTGTTTCTCTGTGTGTATGTATGTTAGTGTCTCAGAAATACACAGCACATTGAGGCTGAGAGTGGGGATGCCAATATGTTTTTGTGTATGGACGTACATCTCTCAGTATGTCTCTCTCTCAGTGTAACTCATTGCGCATGTATGTCTCATAGAGACACAGAGAAGCCAGTGTATATGTGAACGTGTCAAATATATGTGTGTGTATGTCTGCATGTGTGTGTCATTTCAGATGACCAGACACACATAGTGTGTGGTCAGAGAGAGAGATGGTGTATGTATCTCAGTATCACTATATGTGTTTATCTCACACTGTCTCAGTGTGTATGTGTTTGTCTGTCTCTGTCTCTCTTTCTCTCAGTGAGTGTGTGAGAGACACAGACAGACTACGTGTGAGTCTGTGATTTCTGATGAACAGAGACTGAGGCCTATGTGTGTGAAAGATAGTCAGACAGAGGTCTGTGAGTGCATATGTGTGTCTCTCTCTGTGTGTGCACGGCCCTGTGTGTGTGTGTGTGACTCTCTTTGTATGTGAGGCCCGCGAGTGTATATGTGTGCCTCCCTACTTCTCTCTCTATGTGTATGTGTCTCCCCCACACCACTCTCTCTGTGTGTAAGGCCCGTGAATGTGTATAGGGTGTCCCTCTCTGTGTGAGTGTATCACAGGCTGTAGACAGGTCTCTCTCACCTCTCTCTCTGTGTGAGTATATCACAGGTTTTTCTCTCTCATCTCTCTCTCTGTGTGAGTGTATCACAGGCTGTAGACAGTTCTCTCTCTCACATTCGCTTTCTCTCTCTTACCTTCGCTCTCTCTCTCTTACCTTCTCTCTCTCTGCGTATCTCATGATGTAGAGGTCTCTCTCTCTCTGTGAGTGTATCTCAGATTGTAGGTCTCCTTCATACACATTCTCTCACTCTGTGTGTGTATCACAGGCTGTAGAAACCACAAAAACTTTGATGTATATAGCGCCCTCCAAGCCAGACAGCATTTCAGATGCTTCACAACAAACAGACCCTGGGCCTGAGCCAGGGGGAGGGGGAGAAAGGTGACCGAAGGCTCGGTTGACCAAAAAGGTCTTTAGCCGAGACCTGAAACTAGGAAGAGAGGGAACGAGGTGAAGGGAGTCCCAGAGCTTCGGGGCGTAGTGGCTGAAGGCACGGCCGCCGATGGTGGAGCAGAGGATTCGGGGACAACGAGACCAGAACCAGAGTAAAGGCCACGGGTGCAGTTTTGGGGATACAGGAGGTCAGAGAGGCAGCGGGGTGGAGACTCACTCAATCTCTCTCTCCCTCTCTCACACACACTCTCAGTCTCTCTCACCCCCCCCCCCCCCCCCCCCCCCTCCATTTCTCTCTCTCACTCAGTCTCTAAGCCACTCGCTCAATGTCTCTCACACTTGCTCAGTCTCTCTCTTGCTCTCGCTCTCATTCAGTCACTCATCTGTTGCGGGTTTGGTGACCAGTCGAGCTCGGACCAGTTCCTTTAGCCCCTTCGTTTTCCCCTGGCTCCTGCCCTCTGCCCCCCTCTCACACTCTGTCTCTCACACACTCTCTTGTCCCTACAACTTGCTCAGTCTCTCTCTCAGTCTCTCACACGCTCAGTTAATCTCGCACACTCACTCAGTGTCTCTCTCTCCCTCTCACACTCACTCAGTCTCTGACACTTGCTCAGTCTCTCACCCTCACTCGCCCAGTCTCTCTCACAATCAGTTGCTCAGTCTCTCTGACACACCCTCTCTCTCTCTCTCTCTCTCTCTGTCTCTATCATACTTGCTCAGTCTCACACTTGCTCAGACTCTCAGTCTCTCTCCCTGACTCACAGTCACCCAGTCTCTTGCACACTCAGTGTTTCTCTCCCTCCCTCTCTCTGTCACTCACACACTTTCTCTCTCTGTGTGTCTCTCACCAGTAGTGTTCAGTGACCAGTCGAGCTGGGAACAGTTCCTGTCGCCCCTTCGCTGCCCCCCTGGGGCCTCCTCACCACCATGGCTCCCGTCGTCTCCTTGTCCAGTCGATGACACGGGTAAAATGTCCCCGCGTTCACCCCCCTCCATCATCCTGGCCAGGACAGGGAGCACAGCAGCCACACTCACCCTCACACCAGCAGCCCCTGGTGGGCAAGGGAGACAAGATGGGGGTCAGGGAGACACTGACACACACAACAGACAGTCTCACACACAGCCACACACACAGCCACACACACACACACACACACACAGCCACACACACAGAGACACACTCACCCTCACACCAGGAACCCCTGATGGGCAAGGGAGACAAGATGGGGGTCAGGGAGACACTGACACACACAGCAGACAGTCTGACACACACACACACACAGCCACACACACACAACACACAGTCTCACACACAGCCACACACACACAGCCACACACACACACAGCCACACACACACACACACAGCCACACTCACACACACACAGCCACACACACACACACACAGCCACACACACACACAGCCACACACACACACACAGCCACACACACACACACAGCCACACACACAGCCACACACACACACACACACACAGCCACACACACACAGCCACAGCCACACACACACACACACACACAGCCACACACACACACACACTCACACTCACAGCCACACACACACACAGCCATACACACACACACACAGACACACACACACACACACAGACACACACAGCCACACACACAGACACACACACACACAGCCACACACACACACACAGCCACACACACACACACACAGCCACACACACACACACACACACACAGCCACACACACACACACACACACACAGCCACACACACACAGCCACACACACATAGCCACACACACAGCCACACACACACACAGCCACACACACACACACAGCCACACACACACACACAGCCACACACACAGCCACACACACACACAGCCACACACACACACAGCCACACACACACACACACACAGCCACACACACACACACAGCCACACACACAGCCACACACACACACACTCACACACACAGCCACACACACACAAAGCCACACACACAGCCACACACACACACACACAGCCACACACACACACACACACACACACAGCCACACACACACACACAGCCACACTCACACAGCCACACACACACAGCCACAGCCACACACAACAGGCAGTCTCACACACAGACACACACAGCCACACTCACACACACACAGCCACACACACACACAGCCACACACACACACAGCCACACACACACACACACACAGCCACACTCACACACACAGCCACACACAACAGGCAGTCTCACACACACACACACACAGCCACACTCACACACACACAGCCACACACACACACACAGCCACACACAACAGGCAGTCTCACACACACACACACACAGCCACACTCACACACACACAGCCACACACACACACACACAACAGACAGTCTCACACACACACACACACACAGCCACACACACAGCCACACACACACACACACACACACACAGCCACACACACACACACACAGCCACACACACACACACAGCCACACACACACACACACAGCCACACAGCCACACACACACACACAGCCACACACACACACACAGACACACACACACAGCCACACACACACACACAGACACACACACACAGCCACACACACACACACACACACACAGCCACACACACACACACACAGACAGCCACACACACACACACACAGCCACACTCACACACAGCCACACACACACACACACACACAGCCACACACACACAGACACACACACAGCCACACACACACACACAGACACACACCACACACACAGCCACACACACACACACACACACACACAGCCACACACACACAGCCACACACACACAGCCACACACACACACACACACAGCCACACACACACACAGACACACACACACACACAGCCACACACACACACACACACTCCCCCTCACACCAGGAACCCCTATGTGGAGAGGAGAGGGGAGTCAGGGACACACACACACAGACAGCCACATACACACAGACACTTTTACACACAGCCGCACACAGACTCTCACACAGACACAAACACACATGTACATACAGCCACACACAGAGACACACTGACCATCACACCAGGACCTCCTATAGGGAGACAAGGGGGGGGGTGGGGGGGGGGGGGATCAGGGAGACACACACACAGACATTCATCCTCACACCAGGACCTGCTGACAGGGAAGGCAAGGGGAGGTCAGGGAGACACACACACACAGCCACCATCACACCAGGATCTCATTTGGGGGGAGACAAGAGGGGGGTCAGGGATACACAGCCACACACACAGACTCTCACAGACACACAGACTCACCTTCTCTCTCTCTCCCTGACCGTCTGTGATGACGCATTAGCCTACGCGTCACTGTTTCCCAGGTAACCAGTGATTGACAGGAGAGGGACACAAAGAGAGACACCCCCGTCTCCTCGGTAACGCGTGATTCACGGGAGAGGGAGAGAGAGACACACACCCCTGTCTCCCAGGTAACCAGTGATTGACAGGAGAGGGACACAAAGAGAGACACCCCCGTCTCTTAGGCAACGAGTGATTGACAGGAGAGAGAGAGAGAGAGGGAGAGACACACACACCCCAGGTCTCCCAGGTAACCAGTGAAAAGCGCCAAACTGCCAGCGCTCGGGGGAGGCGACGGTTGGAGCTGCGCGCGCAGCCAACGGCTGTTTAATTTTCGCCGCCGAAAGTCTCTGAGGTCACAGAGGCTTCACATTGAATAATAATATAATAACAACGACATTAGTGACGCTGGCGTCTGGCGCCTCAAAGCCAGGCACGGGACACGTACCGGGAACGCTCGCTCACTGTCAAGTGTAGTGACTGTGTGTTCAGGGGGGTCACAGTGTAGTGACTGTGTGTGAGGGTCACAGTGTAGTGACTGTGTGTTTAGGGGGGTCACAGTGTAGTGACTGTGTGTTTAGGGGGGGTCACAGTATAGTGACTGTGTGTTTAGGGTGTCACAGTGTAGTGACTGTGTGTTTAGGGGAGTCACAGTGTAGTGACTGTGTTTAGGGTGTGTCACAGTGTAGTGACTGTGTGTTTAGGGGGGTCACAGTGTAGTGACTGTGTGTTTAGGGGATGTCACAGTGTAGTGACTGTGTGTTTAGGGGTGTCACAGTGTAGTGACTGTGTGTTTAGGGGATGTCACAGTGTAGTGACTGTGTGTTTAGGGGGGTCACAGTGTAGTGACTGTGTGTTTGAGGGTCACAGTGTAGTGACTGTGTGTTTAGGGGGGGTCACAGTGTAGTGACTGTGTGTTTAGGGGGTGTCACAGTGTAGTGACTGTGTGTGAGGGTCACAGTGTAGTGACTGTGTTTGAGGGTCACAGTGTAGTGACTGTGTGTTTAGGGGGGTCACAGTGTAGTGACTGTGTTTGAGGGTCACAGTGTAGTGACTGTGTTTCGGGGGGTCACAGTGTAGTGACTGTGTTGGGGGGAGTCACAGTGTAGTGACTGTGTTGGGGGGGTCACAGTGTAGTGACTGTGTTGGGGGGGTCACAGTGTAGTGACTGTGTTGGGGGGGGGTCACAGTGTAGTGACTGTGTTGGAGGGTCACAGTGTAGTGACTGTGTGTTTTGTGGGAGAGCCACTGAGAGAAACACAGAGAGAGAGAGAGACGCAATGAGAGCCACAATAACAGGGATAATAATCCGCCATTTTCCGGGCCTTTTGTCCCGTCCTCTCCTCACCTGGAATCTTCTCACGGGACTCAATGTCCGGTGAAGTGACTGTATGTTTTGTGGGTGAAACGCGGCAGCCGATGGCGCCCGGCAGCCTCCCCCACAAACAGCCGGGGGGGGGGGGGGGGAGGGGCGGCCATTTTATTATTGCTGTTGTTGTTGTTGTGTGTGTCAGGCGGGTGGAGGAGGAGACTCGGCTCGAGGTGAGGCCGGGAATGGAACCCGGGTCTGCGGCTCGCCAGGCGAGGGCTGTCACCCCTGAGCTACAGGCTCCACACCAGAGGGCAACGTGAGGGTCAGTCAGTCAGTCTCCATCACCAGCCACCTCATTAACTCACACCAACCAACCAGCCTCCCCGGCCAGTAACCCATCAGTCAGTCCATCCCCATCAACCCTCCCCTCACACTCACTCACACTGGCACTCACACTCACACACGCCTCACACTCACACACACACTCACACCCCCCTCACACTCACATCTACTCACACTCACATCGCCTCACACTCACAACCCTTCATAAACACACCACATCACTCACTGACACCACTTAAAAATCACACCCGTCACACACTCACACCACCCTCACATGTGTGTGAGTGTGTCACACACACAATCTCTCTCTCACACACACACACAATACTCTGTGGGGTTAATTGAACGGGGTGTGTCTCTCCGAGAGACTGAACACCTGCCATTTCCAGACCAAGGGAATTTGACACCGTTTCTCTCACCTGCTTTCTTGCCGTCTCTCTCTCTCTCTCTCACACACGCAGCTTCCAGCTCTGCTTCTCCGTGAACCCCACAGTCTGTCTCTCCCCCTCACGCACACGGTTTGAGAGACGGTTTGATTACCGGGAATGGAAGCTACTGACCGGAGGGAGGCGCCGGATTGACGCCACACCGCAGAGTGTCGGGCACAGGTGGCTGAGAGCCAAGGCCTGAGGTAATGTGTCTCAGAGACAGTGACTACAGCCTATATTTGTGGCACTGGCTGCGGGCGTGAGACACAGACTGTCTGTGTTTGTGTGTCTGTGCAAAGGATGTAAACTTGTACGACTGTGTGTAGAAAAGAGAAAATCAAACTTGGTGTATGTGTGGGAGACAGGGCAAGGAATCATTGCATAGAAACGGTGTGAGAATGGCTTTGTCTGGAAATGTAATGAGCTCAGTATCTCGCTGACTGGAGGGATGCTGGGGGCCCTATTCACCTGAACCCATTGCTTATTGTGTGTGAGGGAGGCCAGACACTGTGTGTGTGTATCTATTGATTTAACCAACACACAATGTCGGGGACAGCAATCATTTACTTTAAGAGAGGACACAGTGGATCAGACATGAAGGGAATGGTAGTGACACACACTTTGTTCTGTGAGTAAGAGGCAAAATGTGCATCTGTTTGTTAAGCGTTTTGTGTGTGAGAGTCAAGGCCATGTAGGGACGTGTGAAAGGGTCTGTGTAGGTGTGTGGGATGAACATGGCGTCTGTTTTTAATAGGAGATAGAGATTGTGTCTGTTTGTAAAGGAGGCTGCGTTTGTAATTCAGCACTGTGTGTGACACTTAACGAGATAGAGAGCAACATTGTCATGAATAGCTATGTAGAGAGTGAAACTCTGTGTGTTTATGACAGAAAAGTTGACATGTTTGAGTGGGCTGGATCACTGTGTGTGACAGGGAGAGATTGTATATGTGCATTTCGCAGGATAATGAGTGTTATGGAGAAAATATAAAAATATAAATATATGTTAGAGAGACGTGTGTGTGACATAGACTATCTATCTTGCGTTGGAGGCAGATGGTGTGGATGTGTGTAATTCGGTGTCTACTAAAGAGATAAATAGTTTGTGTGTATGTAAGAAGGAAACGAGTAAAGTTTTTCTCAGAGAAACAGTGTAAAATACGTTTGTCTGCAAACGAATGTGCTCAGTCTCTTAAAAGCGCAGGAAACAGAAGCTTTTGGCAATTTGAAGCTAAACAGAAATCTCTGGGAGGACTCGGCAGGTCAGGCAGCATCTGTGGAGAAAGGAAACTCAGTGGACCTTTGGTGTCCACAACCTTTAGTCAGACGTGGACCAGAAACATTGGAAACTAAACGGTGGCCCACATTCTGTGCTCATTATCACGATCGTTGGTTTGAAGAGGCAGGTTTACCTAATCTTACATAGTATTTTTTGTCTGTGTGTGTGTGAGAGAGAGAGAGAGAAGGCACTGTATCCGTGTGAGAGTCTGTGTGGTAAATCGAGTACAATGTATGTAACACAGAGAGCTAGAGAGAGGGGGGACAGTGTATTTGTGTGAGTGAGCACTGATCAAGTGTCTGAGAGAAACACTTGTTTGAGAGACACAGTGGGAGAGATCAGTAGTCGGTAAGCAGGTGTGAGGGAGACTGTTGTGTGTTCTCTGTGTCTGTACAGAGGGTGGCACTGTGTGTGTGGGGGCATGTGTGTGAGAGATTTGACACTGTTTGAGACACAGACAATATGTGTGTCTGGCATGGAAAGAGGCTGTGCGTGTTACAGAATAAGAGACTATATTTGGGGGGTAGACACGGTGTGTGTGGTAGACTGTGTATTAGTGTGAGAGTGATTATGTGTGTGTGTGTCAGACTGCTTGTATGAACGAATACAAACAGTCTCACAAACACGGTGTGAGGGGGAGAACGAAACAGTGTATTTGAGAGAATAACAAGGCTTGAAGCTGTATGTGTGAGAGAGACGGCAAGAAAGCAGTTTAGAGAAACGGTGTCAAATTCCTTCTGTCTGGAAATGGCAGGTGTTCACTCTCTCGCTTCCCGGAGAGACACACCCCGTTTACTTAACCCCACAGAGAATTGTATTTAAGAGAGAGAGAGAGAAGGCACTGTGGGTGTGTGAGAGATCGTGTGTGTGAAAGAAGCGCTGTCTGAGTTCAATACCCTGACTATGTGTAAGAGAGGCCACTGTGCCTGTGACAGACAGACTGTTAGTGTGACAATATGTGTGTTTGATAGAAGGCACTGTACACTTGAGAGACACTGCGTGTGTGTGAGAGGGAAAGAACTGTGTGTGAGAGTGTGTTTGCTTGTGTGAGACTTTGCACGTAATTCCTCTAGCTCAGTGTTTAGCACACACACCTTGCAAGAAAGATTATTGGGTTTAACTTTAGGCCGAAACTTGGCCAGGTATCTTTACTCCACTGTAATAATCAACCCAAAATATCTATTGATTGCTTCAAAGAGTGACTCTTTGTGGGACACTGCTGCGCACAATTTCCTGCCTCTGTTCCATCAGGATTATTCAGTCAATTAACTCTTTAGTTTATTCTGTGAAGCTTTGAGTTTTCACGAATTCACTGCTGGTTTGGGAGAGAGAAAGTGTGCGTGTGCCTGTGAATGAGAGCATTAGATGTATTTATTTTTGCTGCGATATGCACTGAGAGTGATAGACATAGATATGTGTTTGTTTGAGACAGACTCTGAAGGCGTGTGTGTGAAACATTGTACGAAACAGAGACATTGTGTTTGTTTCTGAGAGAGAGATAAATAAACCGTTTATTTGTGAAAATCTAAAAATATTTACTCCATTGTCTAAAATACAATATACTTGTCACTCACTCACTCACTCACTCACTCACTCACTCACTCACTCACTCACTCACTCACTCACTCACTCACTCACTCACTCACTCACTCACTCACTCACTCACTCACTCACGCACTCACTCACTCACGCACGCACGCACGCACGCACACATACACACACACACACTTACTGGATGGAAGCACTCCGTTTACCTAATCCCCAATTGAATCCAGTTTCAGAGAAACAGAAGTCACCGTATGTGTTTGTATGAGAGACTGTGTGTGTTTGTGTGTCAGACAGATAGACTGTCAGAGAGAGCAGGTGTGTGAGTTTGTGTGTGTCAGACAGATACACTGTCAGAGGGAGCCAGACTGTCTGTGTGTGAGTGTGTGTGTGTTCTGTATGCGTGTCAGAAAGACTGTTCAAGATATTAGGTGCATTAAAGTGAAAATGCGCATGTGTGTTCAGAGAGTCAGTGTGGTTTCATAGAGCGACAAGGCACTGACAGGAACAAAAACAGAATTCGCTGGGAAAACTCATCAGGTCAGGCAGCATTAATGGAGAAATTCAAGTGAGTCAATGTTGCGAATCCACGACCCTTCGTCAGAACGCTTGTTATTTGTGTGTGTGTGTGTGTGTGAGAGAGAGAGAGAGAGAGAAAGAGAGAGAGAGAGAGAGAGAATGAGAGATCATATGTGTTACATAGAGACATTATCTCTCTGTCCCCACAGAGGTAATGTCGATGTGTGAGAAACTGACTATGTGATCCATGTGCTTATGAGAGAGAAGGCATTGTATCGGTGAGACACTGTGTGTGTAAGACAAAAATCAGTGAATGTTTGTGAGACTTGTGTACGAAAGACAGAAACTCTGTGTGGGTGTGTATGTGAGAAACTAAATACGGGATTTAGAGCAAATGTCAAACTCCCTTTGTCTGGAGGAACCAGTTGATCCAGGTTACATACTCTCACCAGGTTTAGCTGCCCACACACTCTATTAGGTATATATTTAGGTGAGACAAAACATTAGGTACTACGTTACCCAGGAAAAAACAGACAGAGCCATGCCGTGTGTGTTTGTGTGCTACTGTATGTGAGAATGACACTGAGTGTGTGACAAGTGAACACAGTGTTTGCGATTGTGAGAGAAAGGCACATCAGCGTGTGAGTGTATGTGTGTGAATATGTGGTGGGATCTGCGAGACAGAGAGGGCACCGTGAGTATGTGTGTGTATGGGAGGGGTATGTGTGGGGTGGGAGGGGTTGATATGGGTGTGTGAGAGATACACACAAAGGCAAAGACACACAGAGGCAAACAGGGCAGGATGTGTGTGGGGGGGGTGGTGGGGTAAATAATTTTCAGGGGATCACTTGTGTCAGTGCGAGTGAGAAACAGAGCATCGTGCACGGGTGTGTGTGTGCGACGTGTAAATTTACGGATGTGTTTTGGTGGGTGGAGGGGGGTGAGCAAGAGGAGAGCAAAATTACAGATGTGTTTGTGCGAATTCAAGTAATAAACCGTTTACATGTAGAAAAACTGTATGTTTTAGAGATATTCTGTTTATGTGAACGAGAGACGAGCTTTATGTGTGATAGAGGGAGCGATATATTGTGATTATAACAGTTTACAGGTGCGAATCTATGTGTGTGTCATATATACTCTAGGATGGGTTTGAGAGAGACCCTATTGATCAGAGTCTACGTGAATGTGGATGTGACTGAGGTATGAACGAGACAGAAAGAAGGGGAAGGGATAATATTTGTATTTGCAAATGCAAAAGAAAATTAGAATTAAATTACGCAATCTCAGAGTGTGAAGATCGGGTTCATCAGAAACAAGGCCTGAGGTACCGTAACCCGAAGTGACAAACAGGGCATCAAATGTATGAAAGAGACCATACCATGGTGCATCTTTGCAGATGAGACGACGTTCGTATAAACAATAAATACCGAGGAGGATAGTAGTCATCTGCAATAAGATATAGACCGAATGGTAAAGAAAAAAACAAAGGACAGACACATTGCAGATGGAGTTTAATGTAGAGAAATGTGAGATGGTGCATGTGTGCAGGAGAAATGAGGGGGGCAATAAAGGCTAGGTTGTGCAATTTATGGGCTGTGAATCAATATAGAGACCTGGTGGTTTGTGTGCGTGTTTCGACAAGTCTGTCAAAAAAGCTGACGGGATACCAGGTTTTATATATATAGCCTTAGAGTACAAAGTTGGAAGTTCTGACTAAACTCTATAAAACTTTGATTAGACCTCAAGTAGAGTACTATGTACAATTCTGGTCACCATCCTTTAGGAACGATGTTAACACATTCGAAATGTTGCAGAGGAGACGTTCTCGGATGATACCAGGAATAACAGTGTTCAGCTCTGAGGAAAGGCTAGCGAGGCTAGGTTTATTCTCAGTCGAAAAGGAAAGGTTGCGAGTAGATGTAATAGCGGTTGTAAAGATCATGAGGGGATTCGATAGAGTAGATAGGGAAAAACTGTTTCCACTGGTGAGCACATCAGTGACTCGTTGTCACAGATTTAAAATAGTTTCGAAAATAAGCAGAGGGGAGGCGCGGAGAAATATTTTCACCCAGCAAGTTGTTCGAGTCTGGAAAGCATTGCCTGAAAAGGTGGTGGAAGCCGATTTGATAACAACTTTGAAAAGAGAGGCAGACATTTGTTTGGGGAGGGCGAGTTTGCGAGGTTGTGGTGAAGGAGCTGGAGAGTGGGGTTAAATTGCTCCTTTTAAAGAGCCAGTACAGTCTCGATGGGCTGAATGGGCTCCATTTTTGCCGTAAGATTCTATGTGAGGGATTGTACGTTAGGAGTGAGATTGTGTGTGTGTGTGTAAAAGTGAAAGAGATCTGTGTTTCGTATCCAGTCAGATCATGGCGAAGCTCGGCATAATTTTCCTCAACACTCTACACCCTAATAATATTCCTTCCAAAAAAACAACTATAACAAATTGTTCACGTCAATCTACGACTGTTTGTGGGGACACATTTGTATGCAAACTGTTGTCCGGGTAGAAGGGGCTGAACAGGAAGGAGCCGGGAGGATCAGAGAGCATCTGCATTTCTCTGCTGAGGTTGAGAGGTTGGCATGAGGTGGGCAGCGCTGCACAGCTGAACACCAGCTACTTGTTGATGGGCTGGGCAGAATACGATGGAGCTCTGATCTCCTCCATTCCACGGGTATCGCACATTCTCTGGGTTAGAGCACTGGTCTGGCGGGATCAGTGTGAATAGAGCCGTTATCTGCCCTTCAGCCCTCCGCTGGAAGTTTGGATGAGGCTATTGAGAGGTGGTGGGGCTGGGTGGGTGGTGGGAGGGGATGCATTTTGGTGTTGATGGTTGGGGGACGTAGAGAAAGAAAAAAGTAGATTAATGCAAAAGGGGGTTGACGCAGACAGAAACAAAGGGGATCAGAGGTATGCAATACTGAAGGAAATCCAGAGAGAGAGGGAGATAGGGAGAGAAAGAGAGAGTGATAGAGAGGGAGAGAGAAATAGAGAGAGAGAGAGAGAAAGAAAACGAAGGAGCGAGAGGGACAGAAAGGGAGAGAGAGAGTGATACATAGAGACGGAGGGCGAGAGAGAGAGAGAAAGTGCAACAATTAAAGGGGAGAAAGGTAAATAGCTGGACCATGGCTGAGAGACAGATAAAGAGGCTTTGTTGTCAGCTGGATGTATGATATGCATGAGAACACGTCTTCAAGCTTCATAATCTCCATGTGAATGAAAATTCCTCAGCAAGAGTTAAAAGTGCAGAGACAAACAGAGGGAAGGTTGAGAATGACGGAAAAAAGTGATTATAAATTAAAGATTCGGACACATATTGAGAATCACCGAGAGAAATACAGTCAGAGTAAGAGGCGTAGTTTTTTACAGTAACCTCGAGATAACTGGACCTGAATTAACCAGATACTTCTAGGTGGATGAGTTATGAGGATAGGTTGAGCAATCTAGGCCTATAATCGAGAGCATCAGAGGTGATTTTATAAAAAACCTAATCAGGTGTCACGACAGAAGAGACAGTGGGAGATTTTCTCTGCCGATTGGAGTAACAATAACCAGGGGGTCACGGTCTTAAAATTAGGCGTCAGCCCTTTCCCACTGAGCTGAGAAAAAAACTTCTTCACTCAGAGTGTAGTGAATTTATGGAATTCTCTACCCCAAAGTGCTGTAGATGCTCAGTTCCTTGAACATATTCAAGACTGAGATTGATAGATTTGTTATTGATTAAGGGACACGGGGTGATGCTGGTAGGTGGAGTTAAAATGGATCATCCATGAATTTATTGAATTGCGGGAGGAGGCTCGAGGGACTGAATGGCCTACTCCTGCTCCTAACTATTAATTTCTTATGATATTAATTTAGGGATGTAAACCCTTGAACCAAAACACTAATAGTGGACCTTGATTTTCTCGATTTTTTTGATTAACTCAGTTACGGAACCAAGTGAGAGATCGGGTGATACACAGCAGAGAGCAATACGGAAATAAATGAAAGGCAACAGGTAAATCAGTGAGTTGTTGATTTTATATATTTAGATTTCACTGAACGTAGACTTTCTAAATCAATTGTACTGAAAGTTGCCTTGACAGCTGCTGGCTCTGCCTATATGTGTGTGTGTATACACAGTTGTGTGTTTGTGTGTGTGTTTTTATGTGTTTATGTGTATATATGTGTGTATGTGTGTTAGTTTGTGTGTATGTGTGTGTGTTGGTGTGTGTGTGTTTGTGCATGTGTGTACGTGTGTAAGTGTGTGTTTGTGTGTGTGTGCTTGTGTGTGTTGTTGTTCACCAGTGCAGTATACCTCACGGCCCACAGCCACATGCATCCCCTGAAACCATTTCTATCTTCACTGTTTTAGCCACTGGCTGTATCTCTGGTCCCGTCGCTCTCTGCATTGCTAATGTGCAACATCGTGAATGGAAGTACGCGATATTTCAGAAGGCATTTGACACCAGAGTCATTTAAACAGGTAATGTACATAGTTAGCATTTCTTAAACTAAGCATCAGGGAGCTATCGGGAAAAAACTAACAGTGAATGTGTACATTGCAGGACAATGAAGCTCTGGTTCAAGGGAAACTTATTTCACAGTGTTATTATGACAGTATTTCTTCTCTGGAATTAATGACTGCTCTTGCAATAGATATATATATACATATAAGTATTCGGAGCAGGAGTAGTTCATTCAGGCCATCGAGCCTGCACCACCATTCAATAAGATCATGGGTGATCTATTCCAAACCCACCTACCTGCCTTATCACCATATCCCTTAATCGCTTCATCCATAAGAAATCTATCAATCTCAGTTTTGAATGTTTTCAAGGACTGACCATCTACAACCCTTTGGAGATAGATAATTCCATAAATTTCCTACCGTCTGAGTGAAGATGGTTATTGTATAATGTGGTTAATCGTTCTACAACTTGTACGATTATTTCTTATTGTAGAGGAAATATTTAATAGAGCTACAACAATTTTAAACCTATAAACTAGGTATGTTTCTGTTGTTCGATGCTTTTATTAGGGAACAGCAAAACATGGCTTGACATAGAGACAGTCCGAGGAAGACAGAGGGACAGTCAGAGGGAGAATAGCGGACAGCTAGAATGTTTAGAGAGAGAGAGAGAGAATGGGAACTTTATCTTGAGAGAGAGCGAGGGGTTTGGCTTGTAGTCATATAGATGTATGTGGTGAGAGGAACCGAACGATTGAAAGACAGAGAGTATGGAGACTGACACAGTGAGATATTTAGTAAGACAGAGAAACAGAGCGAGAGGGAGAGAGAAGCCTGGGAATGGTCGCAAGTGAAAGTAAAGTAGATGGAAAGTGAGGGGAATCTAAAGTGATAACAATACTGAGAGACCTGGAATGAGGGAGAACAAGTAAAAGTTATACATTGAATATATAGACAGAGATACTGATAATACAAACAATCTTTGCATTAGATGCAGCCATTTATCATTGTTGATTTCCGCGGTGTCTAAGATGGTAACAGAAGCAAAGTAATCAGGAGACAGGATACAGCCTCCATCGTGTCTTCCTTTCTGTGTGAGAGATACAGACACGGTGAGAGTGAGTGTAAAACCATGTGTGTAACTCAGTCCCTGAACATCATATCATAGCCACACAAATACTTACTCCCCAGTACACAACCCTATCAACCATTAGAAAAAAAAATGTACACAGACCTCTACCTGAGGCCTCATCAAACTTTTGTAGTGTTTAATCAGGGGAAATTGGGAAGCAATCTGTGCACAGGAAAATCTTATTTCCAATAATCCATATAAGAATACGTATGTTTGATTATTCTTAATACTAATATTATGCTAAAGGCATGTTGGCGTTCATTACTAAGCGTTAGAATATAAGAGTACAGAGGTCTTGCTGGAACTCTATAGGGCTTTCTTGAGACCCCAATTTGATTATTGTCTGCAGTTGTGGACTCTGTATGTAAGAAAGGAAATACCCAGCTCAGTGCACAGCAGATTCACAAGGTTGGTTCCTGGGATGAGCTATGAAGATAGGTCCCAATCCCACCGCAAACACAAACAAACCTACAGCCCTACACACAAAACACCCACACCTTCACATACACAAACCTAACCCCACCACAAACAAACCTAGCACCTCCCCCACATACAGAATCATAGAATCTTATAGCATAAAAGGAGGCCATTCGGCCCATCGTATCAATACCGTCCCTTTAAAAAGAGCAACTCAATCCCACTCCCCAGTTCTCTCCGAAATAGCCTCGCAAACCAGTCCTCCCAAAAAATGTCTACCTCTCTTTTCAAGTTGTTATCGATTCAGCCTCCAACATGTTCACAGGCTATGCATTCCAGATTCGAACAACTCGCTGAGTGGAAAAAATCCTCCTCACCTCCAATCTGATTCTTTTTTAAAAACTATTTAAGTCTGTGACCACGAGTTACTGATACGCACACCGGTGGAAACAAGTTTTCCTTATTCACGCTGTAGAATCTTCTCCTGATCTTAAACAGCTCTATTAGGTCTCTCGCAACCTTCCCTGTTCCAATGAGAATAAACCTAGCTTCTCTAGCCTTTCCTCATAGCTGAAGTACCTCGTTCCTGGTACCATCCTATTAAATCCCCTCTGCAGCCTTTCCAATGCCTAAACATCCTTCCTAAATTGGGGTGACCAGAATTGTACAATGGATTGTAGCTGAGGCCTAACAAAACTTTTGTTGAGTTTAGTCAGAAATTCTAACCTATCACACTCTCAGACAAACCTAACCGCACACACCAACAAACCTACTCCCCCCAGTACACACAGGCAAATCTACACCGCCCCCATACACACATACAAAACTACCCCAGCACTCACATATGTAACACTTGCACCCCCCCACACACACATACATACAAACCTACCCTCACCAGCCACACACAGAAACCGAAATCATACAAACACAAACCTACCCGCCCACACAACTCTACCCACAACGATACCACACACAAACCTACTGACGCACGCTTATACAAACCTGCACCACACAAAAGCTTCCCACCCACACAGACAAACCTATCCCCCACAAACACACCAACCTACCCCCTCCCATGCACACGAACCTATGCCCTAGCCACTCACAAATCTACCCCGTCACACACAAACCTACCCCTCCAAAAACAAAGCTACCACACTACACATAAAACTACCACCCACGCACAAACCTATGCCCCACAAAGAAACTACCACCCACACATGAATTTAACCCACACACAGAAACCTACCCCCGTAAACACACGCAAACCTACACCCCCACCCGCACACACACAAAACTATCCCCCACACACAAACCTACCCCCCACCTGCGCACACACAAATCTATATCCCACATACAAACCTACACTTCCCCCTACTCGCACACACACAAACCTATTGCCCACCCACAAAACTACCCCCACCATCCGCATACACACAAACCTAACACCACCATCCATGCACACACAAACCTACCCCCCCATCCGCATACACACAAACCTATCGCCCACCCACAAAACTACCCCCACCATCCGCATACACACAAACCTACCCCCCATCCGCACACACAAACCTACCATCCCTGCATACAAACCTACCCCCCAAACATACAGGAAATACCAACCACCACCCCCACAGACAAACCTATCCACCATGCTTACACAAAATTACACCAACCAACAAAACACAAAACTACCCCCCCACACACACAAATCTACACTATCCCACACACACAAACCTACCCCCCCACACACAAACCTACACCCCCACAGATAAACAAAAAACACACACACTCAAATCTACCACATCCCAACCCCCCCACACACACTGAATCCTAACGCCCTCCACCCACGACCACAAACCTACCACAACTCCCCAACATACACAAACGCAATACTACGGCCGTATTTATACAAAGTAATAGAAATTTATATAATTGTGATTAATGCAGAATTGAAAATGTTTTGCTCTGTTGTAATCTAGTCTCCAGGGATCTGGGCAAGCAAGAGAGCAGAGTTTTATTCCCGGCAGGGTGTCAAGTTGTGCAAGTTCTCTTACTCCACACACTTGTCTCTGTTTACGTGCAGCAATAATATTAATAATAATACTTGCATTTGATGCAGCGCTTTTCACAATTTATCGATGTCTCAAAGCGCTTCGCAGAATATACTGTAAAGTGAATTGACTGTATATCTGTGGGCGCATAGCAGCAGCGAATTGCACACAGCAGTATCCCTCGCAAACTGTCATGGATTGAAATGGCCAATATTTTTTATTAACGTGTTTAATTTTTTGCACGCACTATTATCAGGCGTGTGTGTGTGGAGTAACGAAACTTGCCCACGGTTTCCCCTGACCAGGCTGGATTCGAACACAGGTCTCATGCTTGGCAGGCGAGTGCTCTCACCAATGATGACCATTGATAACCACCAATCCATTTATAGAGTGACATTCACGGCAGGAAGACGTCACAATGAGATGAACAACAAGGTCGTGTCCCATGCAGGGGGTGGAGGTGTGTGAGCATGGGGTGGGGGGGGGCAGCAGTGGGGGAAAGCAGGGGAGGAGAATGGGGAAAGCTGGAAAGGCAGAGACACGGTCGAGGATTAAGTTCTTGAGACCAGCCTTGAAGGATGAAAGGGAGGAAGCGAGGGAAAGTAATTGCGGGGTGGAGTTCCAGAGTGTAGGGCAGAGAGACTAAAAGCCCGGCCAGTGATGGTAAGGCGGATTGGGTGGGGTTATTGTAGCAGGTCAGAGCCCGCCAACAGAGCGACGGGCAGACTGACAGGGAGACAACACGTTGGAGAGATAGGCGGAGGCAAGGCCGTGCAGTGCCTTGATAGATTTGCTGAAATTTTATGTAACCCGCAAAGCATATTATGAAAAGTTTATGGAGCGAGGGGGCAATAATTCTGTTCACAGGAAAATCATAGTTTTACTAATGAACAGAAGAATACAGGTGTTTGTGTTTTGTGCAACAGGGATGTTGGCATTAATTACAAAAGTGTTAGAATATAAGAGTTGCGAATTGTTGCTGCAAAGAAGAGGCCTTTCCTGAGACCGCACCTAGAACATTGTGCGCAGGTTTGGCCTCCCTATTTAAGAAAGGAAATACTCGCTTTAAAGGGGGGGCACCACGAGGTCGGATCATGGGATAAGGGGGTTCAGCTGTGAAAATAAGTTGAGCAATGTAGGCTTATATCCTCTAGAATATCGAAGTATTATAGGGAATCGTATCCTAGCCTATAAGAAAATTAAGCAGCAACACAGAGTAGGCAGCGGCAGATTGTTTCCCCTGGTTGGAGAAATGAAAACCACAGTTTTCTAATTAGGTGTCAGCCTTTTCGCTGTGAGTTGACAAAATGCTTCTTCACTCAGAGGGTAGTTAATTTATGGAATTCCCCTTTAATATATTAATAATAATAATGCTTGCAATCGATCATGTCCTAATTCCACATGTAAGTAAAGGCTTCAATCCATGAGATCTATACAATTGTAGTTTTGTTGTTGTTATACGTTTGTACATCACCAAGTAAATCAAACTATGAATTCAATAATTAA
The DNA here is from genome assembly GCA_035084275.1 of Hydrolagus colliei. Lineage (NCBI taxonomy): Eukaryota > Metazoa > Chordata > Chondrichthyes > Chimaeriformes > Chimaeridae > Hydrolagus > Hydrolagus colliei. Next base: position 43,922 of record JAYJKW010000093.1, on the reverse strand, counting down.
TTAATTCCCCAGTCTGTTGGTTGAGGTAAAATTCTAGTTCGATCTGGAGAGGCGTACTAATTAACTAATTGCCCTTGGGAATCATACATTAGGTTTGTTCCTGGGATGAAGTAGTTCAGCTATGAAGACAGGTTGATTAAACTAGATTCATAGATTCATAGAATTTTACGGCACAAAAGGAGGCCATTCGGCCCATCTAGTCTGTGCCGGCTCTTTGAAAAGAGCGATTCAATCCCACTGCCCTGCCCGCTACCCATAGCCTAATAGACCTGTTCTCCCTAAATAAAGATCTAATTCCCTTTTAAAAGTTGTTATCGAATCAGCCTCCACCACCTTTTCAGGCAATGCATTCCAGATTCGAACAACTCGCTGAGTGAAAACATTTCTCCTCAGCTCCCCTCTACTTCGCCTTGAAACTATTTTAAATCTGTGACAACGAGTCACAGATTCATCCACGAGTGGAAATAGTTTTTCTCTATTTGCCCTGTCGAAACCCCTCATGATCTTATAAACCTCTGTTAGGTCTCCCCTCAATCTTCTCTGCTCCAGAGAGAATTACCCTAGCCTAGGCCTGCATTCTTTTCAATATGGCAGAATGAGAAGTTATCTGATAGAATCATGTAAGGTTATTAAGGGGCATGCCAGAATCGATAGTGGGAGACTGTGTCACCTGGTTGGCGAACCTATAAAATGGAGTCATATACTTAAAATTAGGGGTCAGCGTTTTCGCGCAGAGTTGACAAAATAATTTTTCATTCAGAGGTTAGTTAATTTATGGAATTCTGTACCACCAAAACTGTAGGGGCGCAGTCCCTGAACCCATTGAATCCTGGGATTGATAGTTTTATTATGGATCAAGGGATAAAAGGATATGGGAATAAGGCGGAACACGTGGAGTTATATTCTACCTCTACTCCTGATTCTTATATTCTCGTTATTTACCCAGTAACTCCTCGCCTTCAGCCATTCTGCCCCAACATCTGAAACTCCATCCTGTAATCCCTCTTCCTCGCACCCATCCCTGGCCTCCTTCAAATCTCGCCTCAATACTCTCCTTTTCGATGTCTCCATTGGCAACTCCGAATCACCACCTTCCTCTCCCCACACCTGTCCTCAGCTCAGCTTTGAGGCAGTAGGTTTCCATCGCATTGGGACGTCCTTCTGACGTGGAAAACACTTTGCCACTGTCATTGTGTTATTGTTGTGGTTGTCTAATCTCATACCTTTGAAACTTATTGGAAGCGAGTTCACACGAAACACTGCGAAATTAACTGACTCCGTAGTGTGTGGACGACATGCAGTTAGAAATGATTGTTTATTGAATAGCCAAATTCCACATGTAGCTTTCAATCTACGAGTTTTGCACGTTTGTATAAAACGTATGGATTAAATGACAATATTACTAATAATCTGAATTCTTAGAATCAATCAATCCATAATTCTACATGTAACTCAAGGCTTCAATCTATGATCTCTATACAAGTATAATTTTGTTTATGTTATACGTTTGTACAACAATTCACTAGTTTCACTAGTTTGGTGTCTCAGCTGAGGGGATTCAGCTATGAAGACAGTTTGAATAAACTAGGCCTATAATCTCTCGAATACAGAAAATTAGAGGTATATAGTTATAGACTTGTATAATTTTATTTGTTTATAACCAGGGGTTACAGTCTTACAATTAGGGGTCAGCCCTTTCGCAGTCGTTGATCAAATTCTTCTTCACTCAGGTTGGTGAATTTTTGGAGTTCTCTACCCAAAAAACATCAGATGCCCAGTCCTTCGACATATTCAAGATTAAGACTGATATGTTTCTTGTGGATGAAAGCATGAAATGATATGGGAATAAGTCGGGGCAGGTGGAGCTAGGTAAGAATATCTGCTGTCCTCACAACTCTTTCCCAATCTCCTGACTATCTACCGATCCTCCCAATACGCTGCACATCTCGCATGCTCGCTACTGGTCCTGACTGATCAGCGCCTTAGTACGTTCTCCCGATGTGAAATGCGCACCATAGATATAATTTTGTTCAGCAACATCCTCAGTTTAAACTCTCATCTAAAATGCCGCACCAACGGCAAAGCAATAAGTCTCCAGCAAAAAAAATTAAATGAGAATTTTGCTTAACAAGAGGCTCGAATGCATCCAATGAGCCAGACTGAAAACTTTGCAAATGGTACTGCAGTCCATAATCAGACGCGTGAAATGTCTGAAAGTCTTATTGGGATTGTGTGGAGTGGTAACCAAATCAAATTTAGACGTTTAAATTTCAACAGTAATTACAGCGACATTACTGGAGTCCGAAGCCTTTTAATCTTCCCATCTCAGCCAAGTTTCTCAATATGTTATTTCAAATAATGCTACTCTAATATTAATCCTGATAATTCATATCATTGCTCATCATTTATTCAAATCGCCCACACCAACGCTCACAGTTTATATCTTGCAGCAAATTCTTTATTGTGAATTTTTCGTTGAAGTGTAAGGATATAACCATATTCTAGACCAACAAATAGACATTTAGTTCACCTTCCATCTTCCTACTTGTTGCAGTCATGTATATCCTTGAACAACATACGTACTAAGTTAAAATAATTCCTAAAATAAACCTAACCTCTTTCTTTCAATCAACCCTTAGTGCTTAAACAGTCACCTTAGGGAATATGTTCCAAAGCTTTACTGTTTGATTATTGGAATAGTGCTTCCATACATTCGAAATACAAGATACACTTTGCGCACAGCAAAGTGTAAGATTCATCCATAAAGTGAGTGATAAATTGAGTCTGTGGGACTGTTGGCCAGGAAAATTACAGAATCTCCCTGCACTATTTGAAATGGGAGCTGTGATATTGTAGCATCCGCACGTACAGGCGGCCGGAACCTCAGTTTAACAGCTACTTCATAAATGCAATGCATCACACAGACACACAGACACTCACACACATACAGACACACACACACTCACAGTGAGACAGAGGGAGAGACAGACAGAGATAGAGACATTTAGAGATTTACTCCTTTGCGGCTGATAAGCATTTCACAGCCAGGTGTATACAATGTAAGGCAGTATATGGGAATTGTATGGCAGCATTATCCTTTGTGGAAAGCGGTATCACCTTTAACGGGTTAAACTACAGCAGTGACCTCAGCGCCCTGTACACCCTGTGGTCACAAAGGCCTTTGTCCCTCCCAAGCTGTGCCCAATGCTGTAGGTAATGGGTTCAATACTGGTGAGTGGCCCCTGTGTAGACAATGTACACACACACTCCAGGCTGGGGAATACTGTGTGTAGGTGGGGGGGACACACTCACATGAGCATCTCTCTGATGGTTTAGATACTTTAACAACAACACATTGCACTGACACACGGTGGCGTGTGTGGTGCTGTGGGCCTGGGTTTCATCATGGGATGGACACCCAGCTGCCCCCAAATTACATCATTGGGGTGAATGGCGTAACTCAGGGCAGATAATGTTTTGTTTGCACACGGCACAAACTTATCCAGGATCGTGCGGTAAAATTGCTCAAAGGAGCGTTCCCGACTTTCTTTAAATAAGACCCCGTTTGATGATCATGAGAACCACTGTTTTTTGCGTGAGCTGCCTTTTGTCGAAGACGATTTATGTTGCCTCCGTGAAGATGGTCTATCCGATAATTTGTAGAATTTGAGACATTTTCTTCCCGTTTCTCGCTGCTGTTGGAATTCCTGGCAAGTGATTCATCCACTTGATTCTTCCAGGTTAGTTTGCACGAAAGTCTGTAGCCTGATTTAGTTCAGCAATCTCACCTTTCAATGAGCAAACGGTAGTTTACGTAAGCCTTGAATTTCCATGTTTTTGCCTTGAAATCTCCCTGCCCCTTTTCGTTATACTGACCGTTGACGATCAAATAAATTGTGAGGGCGTGAATTCTAAACTAAGTGCGGTAGCGAGACTAAAAGCGTAGTAACAAATCTCCAGTTTCCTGCTGAAGTATTAGAGATTGTAGGGCGCCATTCAAAAGAGAAAATAGATCATGTGAACTCGATGGCATTTTGAATATGTAAATCTTTTTTGTGACTCCATACAATAATTATTTAACCTTTTATTAATTGTATAGTGGTGGTTCGCTATTGTGAACATCTGACTCCCGAACGTCCACACAACATCTAGTCGATTAGCTTTACAGTATATTCTGTGAAGAGATTTCAGGCGATAGGCAGACGATAATATATTATGTCAAACACAAGTTTCCAGACTAATCTCTATTATTCGCCGTTTATCGGCTGAACCAGTGAGGTGTGAATTTTGGTTCCATGAACGAACATCTACTCCATCAAAAAACAAACAATCACCAATTGTGAAGCGCCTTTCACATGGGAGAGCGTCTGAATATTTACATACAGTGCTGGGTTGCAAAGAGGATCAATCTCTGTATGACGAATATTTATGTTCAAATTAAAGAGTGCTGTGAATGCGGCAAATGGTAGAGGAGAGATTGACTGATCCTCTGTGCAAACCCAGCATTGTATGTCAGAACACAGTGAGGTGAGTGAACGGTGTTATCTCAGAAAGTATGGGAAAGGACACGGCGAGGTATTTGCTCCATGTTAAGATGTCTTAAAGAATAGACAATTTGCTGTATCAAACGCTAGGATTATTTGTTTATTAATGTTGCGTTTCTAAATGACTTTTAAATGACCTCTCTCGGTTTATCTCAGTTTGATCGTACCTCTATTAATATGCTTACTTCTGTATCTGAACGGCTCATATTCTAAATGTGGCTATTTCTCTGCCAGCACATCTCCCTGTTGGTATGTGTTTGTGTCTATTGTGATGTGTGTTTCTCTCTGAAGATGAGCGACAGTCTCTGTCTGTCACTTTCTTTGTCTGTGTCCGTGTGTCTTTCCCTTACTGTGGCGTTTCTTCCGCATTTCCCTGCGTGTATGTTTGCGTATGTTTATCTCTCTCACTTTAGTGTATCCAACTCGCTCATTCTCGCTGTCCGTTTCTCTACCCCACTCTCTCTCAAACGAACGCGCTCTCTCTCTCTCTTCACCGCTCTCTCACTGTCGCTCAGTATATCTATCACTTCCTCCCCCCTCCCCCCCACTCCCACCGTCCCACTACCCATCTTCTTTGTCACTTTTCGGTGGGCAGCAGGGAGGTGGACATCGAGACACGTTCAGCATATTGTAATCTTTAATAATGTATATATATGTCTGATCTTTTCTTTCTCTTTATCTCTGTAGGCAACCTATTGTCGATTGTTGTCCTGGCTCGAGGGAGGTACGGGCTCTCCAAGTGCATCTCCATGTATCTGTTGGCCATGTCAGTGGCTGATCTGACGGTGGTTGTTTTCATGGTGATTTTTGTTTACATTCTTCCTTTTTATTTCAGATTTTCGTTCGTGCTCATCACTCCCGTGTGCCGGGTGCTACGAGTACTGGAATTTGTAACATGGGAAACCTCTGTCTGGCTCACTATCGCTTTCACCTTTGATCGATATGTTGCCATCTGTTGGCAAAAACTCAAAGATAAATATTGCACCGAAAAAACAGCTGCTGCAGTGATAGCGGCGTTGAGTGTTTTCTTCACTGTGAAAAACATTCGCTGGTATTTTGTATTTGAACCGATTGTCAAAATTTACAAGACACACTGGGGATGCACTCCTACACCAAGCTATTACATTTCACTCCCATGGATAGTGTTTGCCTGGCTCGGCATCACTCTAACCCATTTTCTCCCATATGTTCTGATTTTGCTGCTCAACGCCCTGACTGTCGGCCACATACTGATGGCCATTCGAGCCCGCAGGAGATTGCGGGGACACAGTGATGGGGACAGAATTAGAGGTGAGAGAGACAGTGACCCAGAGATGAAAAACAGGAGGCAATCCATCGTTTTACTGTTTGCTGTTTCTGCTAATTTTATATTATTATGGATGACATATATTATACATTTCTTATACTGGACGATTACAAACGACGTTTTGTTCTCGGGGTATAATTATCCTGAGTATATTATCTATCGGACTGGCTTAATGTTGTTTTGTTGAGCTGCTGTACAAACACGTTTGTTTATGCTGTGACTCAGACTAAATTCAGTAAGGAGATTAAGAAAGGGCTGACATTTCCTGTTACTCTAATTGTCAAATTACTACATTGACAAACTTTGACAGTGAAGTGTGTGTGTCTTTGTGACGGGAAAGACACAGTGATGGGGTCCTTAACAGCCTGCACTTCCCATCATCATGGAGCACTTAATTTTGTCTTCTGGATGAATAAAAGCACATCACGGAATCTTCAGTGAAATGTATTGACTGTATAGTTGTTTGCACAACACAGCAGCGATTTGCGCACAGTAGTGACTCACAGATAGTTGTGCATTCAAAATCCCTGTAAATAAAATATTTATTATTGTTTTTCTCGAGCGATTATGATGAATCGTGTAGTGTACGGAAATTTGCCCAAAGTTGTACCCAGCCGATAATTGAACCGAGATCTCTCGTTTGTAATAAATGTGCTCTAAACAGTGAGCTACAGGACTCCACACCTGGTTTTGTGTGTTTGTCGGTGCATGTGTCTCTGTTAGTGCTCGACTCTATGCCATTGCATGTGTCTGTGAAAGCAAAATAGCTGGAGAGACAGAGAGTGTGTTAGCACGTGTGTCCGAATCCAGGCAGGTCAATGCGAAACCTTGGGAAAGTTTGCTTCCGATATATGTCGAATAGTAATCCCTTTAAAAATATACAAGAAATTGGTCATTAAAGTCAACCACTGTTTGTGAGACGCTTCTATGCGCCATTGGATGCCGTGTATTGCCAGCACCTGCAATTCACTTTACAGAACATTGTTTGAAGCACTTGAGGACACATTCTAGAAGACTCGAAAAGTGCGGTTTCAAGTGCAAAGATTTTTAGTATTATTAAGAAGTGCAAGGTCCTTCATAATGATCTCATGACACGAGCACAGAAAAATAACAGTGGAATCTAGCATTGGGAGACCCGGACACGGTTTTCGCAGCAGATTAGAGGCTTTACGTTGACAATAAATATTGTTTGCAAAATACGCTTGATCACGCTTAAGTGTGATTTTGTGCGTGTAATACATTCGCTGTATTGTGGGGGTTTGTACAATACACAATGAGGTGTCGATACAACACAATTCATCTCACTTCGTCCGCATGAGAATCATTTCACCTGTTCAAAATTATTTCACTCCCGAGTATCCCATTCATTCTAATTATGCTGGTCAACCTTCTCACTGTAAGACACATTTTCCTGGGTAGTCCAACCCAGAAACGATAGTGGGATTGCGGAAAATAAGACGGATATAAAGGTTTCAGTGAGAGAAAGTGTGCACAATTAGCTGTCGCGTTTCTCCCACACATTCCGCCGTCAATTCGTTTACAGTATGTTCTTTGAGGCGCTTTGAGACATCGTGGTTAAATGGTACGGCGCTATATAGAATCTATGTATTACTATTATTCATATTGTGAACAATTTACCCATTCCAAGACTAAGCTATGGTTGCTTTTTGCTCACCGTTCCTCACGCATCCGTCTCCACATGCAGCTTTATTTTAACTCTTTCCTTACAGTTTGTAAATTGATTCTCAATCAACACACTGGGGAATCAGTTAAGTACTTAATTCACAAGTCAGTTTACTTGGTGATGTACAAACGTATAACAATAACAAAATTACACTCATATAGATCTCATAGATTGAACCATTGAGTTACATGTGGAATTAGGGCTATCCTCTAATTCCACATGTATCTATCGCCCTATCCCCTACTCCTCCGGTTCCATCCCCTCTTTTGAACAGATCACCCTCTCTCACTCCTCCCACAATTTCTTTAAAATGGTATTAGTCTATCGCCCCCCCAAAACCCTCCCCCACTTTAATTTCAGTTTTTTCTTCACTTTTAAACTCCATCTGTGCCTCCGCTGATCGCCTTATCATTCCTGGCGACTTCAACCTCCATTTCACCCCCTCCTGCCCCATTTCCTCTGAATTCTCCTCTTTACTTTCGTCTTTCAACGTTTCCCTTCATACTAACACTGCCACTCACACCCACGGCCATCCGCTCGATCTGGTGATCATCCGAGGCCTCAACGTCTCTGGCGTCACCAGACAAGGCCATCTCCGACAATTTTTTCATCTCCTGGAACACCTCTATCCCTCCTCCCTCCACCTCCAAACTCACCACCATCTTCTACCGGCCCTGGACGAAGATTCCCCTTCAAAATGTCACCTCTGCCCTCGAAGCATCCGACCTCCTCCTACAGTGGCACTCTTGTTGCACCGACCCTTCCTCCGCCTCCACCGCCATCCACAACACCCTCTCCACTGCCCTCGACACCCTGGCCCCCCTCACCTACAAAACCGTTTCCCACTCCCGATCATCACCGTGGTACACAACTCACCTCCGCTCCCTCAATAGCCAAGTGAGAGCAGCTGAACACACCTGGCTCAAATCTGGCCTCACTGTTTACCGGCAAATCTGGCTGGACCACATCAAATTTTACCTCTCCGCCCTAGCCACCGCCAAATCAGCCTTCTACTCCAGGATAATCCTGGAAGCGAAGGACAACCATCCCCTCCTCTTCGCCTCCACTAATCAGCTCCTACGCCCTCCCCCCCCCCCGCCTAACTTCGCAGATCCTCTCCTCTAACGATCGTTGTGAGGAGATGCTGGACTTCCTGGAGTCCAAAATAGAGAGAATCCGCTCTGCGGTTTCCTCCCCCCACCACTCCTCCACCTCCGTACCCTGATCAGTTACCTCAACCCCTACTCACCCCCCATTTCACACTTTCAACCCCACCACCCCGTTTTAAGTTACAAAAACAATTACCTCCACGAAACCCACCACGTGCTCATTGGACCCCATCCCCACCTCCCTCCTCCGCACCCAGCTCCATTTTTTGGCCCCGCTCATTTCTGACACCATCAATCTTTCCCTCTCCTCAGGCAACGTCCGTACCTCCCTTAAAACAGCCACCATCATCCCTGTCCTGAAAACATCCTCCCTTGATGCGTCGCAGCCATCAAACTATCGACCCATCTCCAAACTCCCATTTTTATCCAAGGTCCTTGAAAGAGTGGTTGCCACCCAGGTCCTCTGTTTCCTCTCAATTCACTCACTCATTGAACCCCCCCAAACAGGTTTCCGCCCTGTTCACAGCACTGAAACTGCCCTGGTTCAGGTTAAAAAATGATATCCTAACCGCCTGTCACCAGGGCTCCCTCTGCATCCTCGTCCTCCTTGACCTGTCTGCTGCGTTCAACACAGTCGATCGCACCATCCTCCTCCAACGTCTTTCCTCCCACCTCAACCTTCAAGGCACAGTCCTTGACTGGTTGCATTCCTACTTGACCCACCGTTTACACTTTGTATCTTCCAATGGTTTTTCCTCAATCCCCCGCACAGTTTCGCACGGCATCCCTCAGGGCTCTGTCCTCGGCCCCCTCCTTTTCACCATTTATTCGCTCCCTCTGGGCGAGGTCATCCGCAAACGTGGGGTAAATTTCCACATGTATGCAGACGACACCGAGTTGTACCTTTCTGCCTCATCCCTCCACCGCCAGGCCATCGACGTTCTGACAGCATGTCTGTCCGATATCGAGTGATGGAAGAGAGAAAACTTCCTGCAATTGACCGTGAGTAAGACCCAGGCCCTCCTGATCGGCTCAAGCCAGCGCCTCCGCACATCGGGCGCTGCCAGTCTCAACATCCAAGGCTGTACTCTCCACCACACAAGCCAGTCAGGAACCTCGGCATCACGTTCGAACAAAAACTCTCCTTCCCCCCCCACATCCGTGCCTTGACCGGCACTGCTTACTTCCACATGCGCAACATTGCCAGGCTCCGCTACTACCTCACCCCACACGCTGCAGAAACACTCGTGCACGCATATATCACTTCACGGCTGGACTACGGAAACTCACTCCTCGTCAGCCTCCCCAGTTCCTCCTTTCGCAGGCTGCAGGTCATCCAATACACTACAGCCCGGGTATTATCCCGCACCCGCCTCCGCGACCAAATAACACCCAGCCTCGCCCGTCTCCACTGGCTCCCCATCCTCCAGAGGATCGGGTTCAAGATCCTTGTCCTCACCTTCAAGGCCTTACATGGCCTTGCCCCGGCTTATTTAACCAACTTACTCTCCCCCTACAAGCCCACCCGGACCCTCCGTTCAGCAGGACTTGGCCTGCTCCAATCCCCCACCCCGAACCGCCCCACCATCGGAGGCCGGACCTTCAGGTTTTCTGCTCCGATCCTAAGGAATTCCATCCCTCAATCCCTCCGTCTCGTTTCTTCCCTTTCCTCTTTCAAGGCCGGTTTGAAGACTTTCCTCTTCGACCGTGCCTTTTGTTTCACCCAGTATTTTTCGAACTCCCCTACATGTTTCACCCCTCCCCGTACACTCCCCTCCAAAGTCGGGTCGCACGACTCCTGTGCAGCGCCTTGGGACGTCCTCCCGACGTGAAAGGCGCTTGATAAGTGTAATTTTATTGTTGTTGTTGATTCAATTGCTCTAACCTGTAAACAAGTAGTGCTTTGCGAAAGGTGATATGTGGAAGAAACTGTGACATCAGAGACTACTAACAATTCACCTCTTCCCGCATAGTGTGAGCAAATACAGAATCAACAACCACCACACATGATTTGTTCAATCAGGAAGAGAAAGGAATGTCGAACGAATTGAGTGAGAGTGGTTTTAGTAGTAGTGGCTAAATATACGTCCTCCCAATACGATAGGAGCAGCTGTAATTTTATTACACCAGGTTGATTTCAATGTTTTGTTGTCATTTTTGTTATGCTGCAAATGCTTTTAAAGTGAGACACAGCCAACCAATTTGTATGAAAGATCGTACTAGTGAGTTGCACTGAGTCCGCAAAAGAGATGGAGATAACATCTTGGCTGAGCTTCAATTCAGTCATGCAACTATGGTTTGGGAGGTCCTGTAGAGGGCCTATTTAATTCTATGGAATTAAAGGCAATATGTTGGCATGGATTGAAGGGTCGCAACGGGAAAAAGAGTAGAGAGTAGAGCTAAACGGGACCTTCTTGTTTTTCCAGCGTGTGATTAGTGGAGTAACAAAAGGATCAGTGCTTGGGCCTTAAGTATCAAACATCTATAGCAATGATCTAGACGAGGGCATGTGTTAAAATATCTAAATTCGCGGAGGTTGAAATGATAGGAGGGAGCGAAGGGTCCGAGGATGACACAAACAAAATTCAAAGGGATGTTCATAGGCTGTGTGAGAGGGCAAAAAGGTGGCAGATTGAATATAATGTTGGCAATTGTAAAGCTATTCACCTTGGTAGCGAAAATCCCAAAGCGCATAATTTTCTAGAAAGGGAGAAAGTATATAATAATCGTGATCAACGGGATTTGGGTGTCCATATACAGCAGTCGCAAAAAGTTAGTTTGCAGGTACAGCAAGCAACCAGCAAGGCTACCAGCATGTTTGTGTTCATTGCAAAAGTTTTATAATATAAGAGTAGGGAAGTATTGCTGCAGCTGTATATGGTCCCAATGAGACTGCACCTAGAATATAGTGTGCACTTTTCGTCTACCTATCCAGCAAAGCATGTGCCTTGGAAAGGGTGCAGCGTATATACACTACGTTGGTACCTGGGATAAGGGGGATGAGCTATCGTGATAGTTTGAGTAATCTGGGCCTAGATTCACTAGAATGTCTGAGAATTAGAGGTGATCTTATAGAAACCTATAAAATTAATAATGGGTTTAACAGAATTGAGTACTGTTTGCACTGATTCTAGAAACTACTACTAGTGGGTCATAGTTTTAGGATTAGGGGTTAGCGTACTCGCGCAAATTTGAGCAAACTTTTTCACTTTTTCACTCAAAGGGCAGTGAATTAACGGAATAGTAGCAACGGCTTTACATGCTCAGACATTGAATATATTCAAGACTGAAGTTGGTAGGTTTTTTGTTATCGTTAGGCACTGTGCCCAAATCATTCCACGTCCTTGCAGTGGATCACCATCTCACATAAGATAGAGATCATTCTCGTACTCGCCTTAAAATCCATTGAAGCCTTGCGCCTTCCTGACACATATGGAACTTGGCAGAACAAGACATGACATGGCACAGTCAACATAGCTTTACAATGGAGAAATCATGCTTGACAAAGGCTGATAACTGCTTAACAATCGGTAGACCCTGTCCACTCAGTTTACTATGGCCTGCTCCACGTCTACCTCTCGGAGAACCACAATATCGCCGATGACACCAGCAGACTTTTAGACCACGAACTTTGAATCTTTGTTCCCTGAGTTTCATTATCACTCTTGAATTATTCACGTATTTTCTCACCACTCTACCGTTCGTTCGTACCTTTGGTTGCCTATCAATGCTTCCTGCCCTCCAATAATCTATTATCCCAATATATGGCATCTACCATCCCGCTGGTCACGGTCGGCAGTTCTCACAGCGTTGGTGGGAATTGGAATCCGCTTACGTACTGCTCATGTTCCAATTATCTTGAAATAATTACCAACAGATCATTTTGCCAACAAATGTACAGTCGGCTTTCCTATTCTCCTACCCATTCTCCTGAACACACCCTTTGCCGTCTTTCTCCACACATTTATGCCTTAATCCCACTTCCCTGTCTGGTTGTGGGACACTGCTCTTCGCAATTCGGCTGCCGCGTTTTGCACACAAATATAAAGACAATTTTCCTACTCTGTTTCATACTGTCCCGACCACATCCCCACTGCTCTTGTCCCCACCTATCTGTACAGCGCGTTGGGACGTCCACTTGACGTGAATGGCGCTATATAAATGTAAGCTTTAACTGATTGATTGCCATATTCACAATATTCTTCATTGTCAACATTTTACCAATTGTGAGTCAATCTTACTGGTTTACGATCCTTCGTCAGAACTCAATTCAGTATTTCAGTACTGACGAATTCCAGTGCACCGAAAATCTTTACTAAATATTTGACGACAGAATAAATCTGTTATTTTATCTACAGTTGCTATAATCTCTCCTCTGCCACATCCATTTGGACAAATATCAACGTAATCACAAAGAGTCAGCAGGCATTTGTCGAATATGGAGGTCATGATTGACTATTCAAGTGGGAAATTTTAACATTCAACGAACCCACAATGATGGTGGACATGAAAACGCCTATGGTTGACATCGAGATGGGCTTCTGAAAGAAATTGGACGCCATTCCACTCAGCTATTTATTAAGAAAGGCAAAAAGAGCTCGGAATCGGTGGTAAATGACAGTGTTTCCCAGGTGCCACTGTGAATCGTGTAGATGAGAGCACAAAGATACAAGGTATATGAAATGATTAGTTGAGCGGGCGAAATTATGTGCAAAGGAATTAAATGTGTGGATGTGCGAGTTATCCACTACTGTCCCCAAATTGCAATAGAATATATTTTCATCTTGGTGATAACCCATGAACTGTGACAGATCAAAGGAATTGGGGTGTCCACCCATACAAGTGTCTCAAACAAGCTCAGAAAGTTTCTAGAAAGATAAATGGTAACCGAGAGAATGGGTATATATTATGAAATCACGTCTCTATTCCATTTGGATTAGAGTGCTGAGTGGACAACCGATTGAGATTTTGAAAACAAATCTGAAAATTATAGCTAGAGCACCTAGGAATTAAATTGGTAGTTAGATTTTCACCGAAAGCAATTACAGATTCGAAACTTTCTGCCCAAAATTGCTGTGTTGAAGATGGTAGTTGAAGATGTTCAGTTCTTCAAAACTCGAGCTGGTAGATATGTACAAGCGTCTCATCTCAAATAATGAATGAAACAACTTAAGACCATTACAGCTAATTATCCCAATCCCGTCTTCTGTAGTCATTACGAAATCAAACGTTTCGGGGAAACATATTGTCTCTCTCTTTTCTGACTGTTCTGTTGCAAATTCTGCACATCTTTGTGTTGCATGTTTAGCAGTTCTTCTCTAATTTATGTTACAACCCACCTACCACCCTACCACATGCCGTTTGTTCACCACACAAACATCTCTCTAACCGTCGTCTTCTGTCCTCGACCGAATTGTCTCCATAGCTTTCCGTGTCGTGATACAGATCACCTATGTTCTTCCTCAAAAGCCTCTGACGCCTTACATGCCACATTTCTGGCACACAATCATGGATCCGAATAGATAACTCTGATTACTTTCTTTAAAGATGCTACCTGACCCGCTGAGTGTTCGCGGAGACGTGTTTTTATCTCAGTGAATATGTAAGCGACATATGAGTTTATTAAGTCATACTAGAGAGGGTGGCTAATTGGAGTTGAGTTACAGGTCAGCTCTGCTATATTAAACAATGGGATAAGGCTCCACTCTCGCGCATATTTTTAAGTTTTTTTCTCCATGTCATCAATTCTCCTGATTGCCAACATTGAATGCTTTCTTCACTTTCCAATTCGACATCCTCACGCTTGTTACCAAACACGTGTATGCTCTGACATTTTTCAATAGTGCTATCGTGGTTAAAGTATTCTCGTTAACCTGCACAGCTGCCTCGATTCGACTGCCTCTGGTCTTCTACAGTCACTGATTGCAAAGATTCCACCGATATTTGCCGCACTTATAGCGAATAAAAACGGAAACATTGAAAAATCTGTATTTATGCAGTTATCTATTTATCTATTTACCTATTGATCTATCTATCTGTCCATCCGTCCGCCAACCCGCCCGCCCGCCCTCCAGCCCGTCTCTATGTCGCTCTGTCTCTGTCTCTCTCTGTCTCTCTGTCGCTCTGTCTCTCTCTGTCTCTGTCTCTCTCTCTCTGTCTCTCTGTCTCTGTCTCTCTGTGTCTCTCTGTCCCTCTGTCTCTCTGTCGCTCTGTCGCTCTAGCTATCCGTCTATCCATCCATCTATCCATCTATCCATCTATTTATCTATGCACCTTGTCCCTTCTGCATCATCATAGATTCATAGATTCATAGTATTTTACGGCACAAAAGGAGGCCATTCGGCCCATCTAGTCTGTGCCGGCTCTTTGAAAAGAGCGATTCAATCCCACTGCCCTGCCCGCTCCCCATAGCCTAATAGACCTGTTCTCCCTAACTAAAGATCTAATTCCCTTT
Source organism: Hydrolagus colliei (assembly GCA_035084275.1). NCBI lineage: Eukaryota > Metazoa > Chordata > Chondrichthyes > Chimaeriformes > Chimaeridae > Hydrolagus > Hydrolagus colliei. Next base: position 28,825 of record JAYJKW010000093.1, on the reverse strand, counting down.
TAAAAGTTGTTAACGAATCAGCCTCCACCACCTTTTCAGGCAATGCATTCCAGATTCGAACAACTCGCTGAGTTAAAAAAATTCTCCTCAGCTCCCCTCTACTTCGCCTTGAAACTATATTAAATCTGTGACCACGAGTCACAGATTCGCCCACGAGTGGAAATAGTTTTTCACTATTTCTCTATTTCAGGTCATCCCTTTTTGCTGGAAGTTGTTTATGTTTGTATGCTTCTTATAATAATTTGTTGAATCTCATATCTCAATATTTGGATCACTCTCCTCACAGGCCAGAGAAGATGGTTTGATTCACGTCAAATTTCCTTCCTTCAAAGCGTTCTGAGACGCCGCCTGGATTGGAAGGCGCTATATAAGTTAAAGTTTTTGTTGGTGTTACATTTCACGCATTTGTGTTAGTCAATATTCGGATTGGATGAGGGGGGGGGAAGTGTACTAAATCAATATTAATAATAAATTAGTCAATCAATCCCCCACTGTTAGTAGGACACCTGTGATCGATATGCTGTCGCTTACGAAATACATACACGATTAATTTCACAGCACAGTATGCAAATGAAGCACTGTAAAATGTAATGTTGACGCGAGAAGGTTCTACATCAAACGGAAGGCTAATTCTTTCATACTATTTTAGATGCCGTGTTCAAACAAGCGTGGTTAATGAAAATGACAATGACATAATTTACCTAGGTGTCTCCAGAGCCAAGATTAGTCTCTATAAATAGTAACGCGTTTACATGTACCTTCTGATTGTCGGAGACCGTGTGACTCACAGCGATAGTCTCAATTTCCTCACTCAAACATGGGTGATCCAACAATTTCAGACGTTGAAGCTATTTACTATCCAATGCTTGCAGTTATTGGAGGAGCTGGTAATACATACAGACATCAGGTTTCTTCCCCGTTTGTCTCCTTGTGTTAATCATCATCTTTCTCTCGTGCTTTAAATGCCGGAGTGGTTATATGACGGGAAGCTCTTGGTTGCCTCTCGTCGATCTCCTGTGACTCAATGGCTGGAGCACTTTCTTGCAAACTGGGGATATCAAGATGGTGTTCGAATCCAGGCAGGTCAGGGCGAAACTTTGGGCAAGTTTCCTTATTCCACACATCTAATAATAATCCCTTCGGCCACAATATACCACGATCGTAGAATTGGTCATTTCAATCCACAACTATTTGTGGGACTCCGCTGTGAGCAATTGGTTGCTGCGATTCGCCCACAAATATATACAGTCAATTCACTGTATAGTTTATTCGATGAAGCGCAATGGGACATCGATAAGATATGAAAAGCGCTATATCAAATTCAAGGATTATTGTTGTACAATTGGTCTATAATCTATGGAGATGGGAAGTTTGAAGCAAGGTCTGAATCAGGTTGGCAAACTGTAAAGGCGTTCAGCAAAATCACGAAAAAGGTAAGGCAGGGGTAACATCCTGCAATTAAACGCCAAGGGATAAATTCAAATTTAATCTGCGGAAACACTGTTACATTGACCGGGGATAAAACGTATGGAGTAAATTACCTTGGGCGATGGAAAAACCAGGAAGAATTAATTTGTTCAAACGCAAGATAAATAGTTTTGTTTTAGGCAATAATAAGTTATGAAGTACTATATTATGAATATACACATTAAATAGAATACTAATAATCGCTGCGTTTGATATAACAATTTACCCTGTCAATGTGGCAAAGCTAAGCGCTCAAAGTTCATCTAACCACCTAATTGCTGCTTCATTCTGGGTAGACAGAGGTAAATTAACTTTGAAAAAAATTTCAAGATTCTTTCCGTATAGGATTTGTACTCACATCGTCTCGTCTGCCAGCTGAGCGCGCTATACACTCCGCTAGAGGACACTACTGTAAGAAAAATATTTTACTTGGAAGAACTAGTAGCTATGTAGTTTTAGCACTCAGCTCGTAAAAGAGCGAACCATGGTTCGATGCCCAAGAGTGCGAAACATTCGGCCAGTTTCCGTATTCCACTCGAACTATATTTGTATAAGTAGTAAGCAGAAACAAAATTGTTAATTGATTGGCAGTCATTTTTTCTCAGACAGTGGAGTTTTTGAGAACGTTGCAGGGAGAAAAGGAAGGAGAATAATTTAGCAGAGATCGAGGAGGTATAAGGTGTTCTGAGTAGAGTGGTAGGGATATAATTTGGAAGAGTGCTTTGAGGTGCAATAAATTAGGTGAATTATGAAATATGCATTTGACGTTTGCACATAGGAGGCAATGATGGCAGAGGAGAAGGGTAATAGGTCAAGAGGAGCCAGGCCATTAGGAGCTGCACTTCTACAGTGGCGATTCGGTAGTGAGGTACGATGGATGGTGTATTCACCTGTTCTGGGTTCTTTTAGGGGCAAAGATGGCGCCTGGAGCGACCCAAGTTTTCGTGCGGAGGAAAAGCTTGATATATTCATCTCAATAATTTCTTGCATTGTGCAGGTTTTATTGCAGAGGGAGTGGACATATTGTAGCCTGATCCAGAGGGGACAGTTGTTGCGAATATTTTGAACACGTACTACAAAGGCAAAAAAATTACTTTGATAGAGCACCTTTGACGTCGGGGGTGATGTAACAGGAGACGGTATCGTTCGATAACTAAGGGTTGAGATAGTGGTGTGGCGAATCAGATCCTGGTGCACCAAAAAATCAGGGTGTGAGATTTTTATCTCAATCCTGGGGAACCAATTCCACTTCACACATTACCTCTGGTCGCCAGGCTCCAGTTCACATACCCTGTGCCATCCACCCATTCCGTTGAGCATAGCTTGCAGCCAGTACACTCAGCAGATCTGATATTATCTCGCTCAATCATTCCGGTTTGCCACTTCACTCACATCCTACCCGGAGACGATACTTTTAGTTCACGTCCTACTCCTTCTCCCAGTGGCTCATTGTCGGTCTGCTCTATCATCAAGCGCTCCGGGACACTACCCCATGTGGAGTTTCCTGTGTAAATGTAAGGTGTTGTTGAGCCCGTATAAAACGCAGGATTAATTCTCCACATTCAACAATGAAAATAATAATAATCCTTGCATTTGATATACAGCTTTTTACGTATTCTAAATGTGGGGTCCTTTAACTCAGTTGGTTAGAGCACTCGTCTTGAAAACTTGAGACCCGTGTTACCAATTTAGCGGAGTCAGCGAACAACATTGGGCAAACTTCCTTTCTCCACACGACTAATAATGATTAAAGACCAATCAAAGTATAATAAATCGGTCATTTGAATTAAGTCTGTTTGTGGGGATACGGCTGTTTGTGGGGATATGCCTGCCGCATTTCGACCACAAATACACAGACGATTCATTTTACAGAATATTCTGTGAATCAACAACATCGACAACAATAACAACTTCGATCTGCATAGCACCATTCACGCCGGACTGCGTCTCGGAGGTCGGCAACGAGCAGCAGCAGTGGTAGAAAGGTGACCAAAGGCGCGGTAGAAGAGAAAGGTTTTCTGCTGGGATCTGAAGCTGCGAAAAGAGGTGGCGAGGCGAAGGGAGCGAGGAAGGGAATTCCAAAGCCAAGGAGCAGCGTGGCTGAAGGAACGGCCACCGAGTGTGGAGCGGAGGATTCGGGGGACATGGAGGATTCCAGACAAGGTGGAGCGAAGGCAACGGGAGCTAGTTTGAGGAGAGACGACGTTAGAGAGGTAGGCGAGACTAAAGGAGTGTAGTAGTTTGAAGACAAGGGTGAGGATCTTCAAGTCGACCCTCTCTGGGACAGGGAGCCAGCGAAGTCCAGCAAGGAATATGGTAACGGAGGATCGAAGTTTGGTGTTGGTGAGAATGTGGGTGGCAGAGTTCTGAATCAGCTGGACTCTGTGAATATCAGCGAGGAGGGCATCGGAAAAGAGGAATTGATATAACTTTGAGGCACAGTCGCGAAGACGCTAAAAACGCGATATCAAATGCCAACACTAAGGAATAGTATTATTATGTCTCAAAGCGCTTCACATAATATTCTGCAAAGTGAATTCTCTGTATATTTTTGGTCTTTGTATTAAATCCCTGAATATCTTTCGCAGCCTCCACCCTGTCAGCCGCCGGCTTGAAGAGCAAAATGTCAATGATTGTTGTTGTTTTAAAGTGGATCTGCTCGCCATTGATTGGAATTTACAACATTATGCGGATTGTGTTATACAATCCCAGGATTATGTTGATGCCTCGGCTGCGTTACATGCAGATAATCGCGCTTTAAATGTGTTAAACGTTTCAGCACAGAGACGATGATGTGCCCTGTTAAGCCATCACCTGTAATAGCTGAAAGGTCAGTCTCGGAGCAACAAATAATGTTTCCTCACAGAAAGCTGTAAAGCACATTGTATCTGGGCTTATCTTTGAAAGTTTCGGAGTCTGGTAACTCAGTTTTGACTGACATATATACAACAACCACGGGGAAAAAAAGATTTGTTTTCTGAAGAGGATATCAATTAATCGATATATAACTTTATGTGTCCAAACCTGACTTGGCAACTTGTATTGATGAACATGATTCGACTGGTTTGTAGCCAACCTGCTCACCCACTAACTCAGGAGCGTTTACTCCTTCGCTCTGATTTTAGTGCTAACAGTGTTCTATAATCAGAGCTGAATTTTATTATTGTCACACTTATTTTCACAATTTATTCTCTCTCTTTTTTTTAGTGAATGTGCTGGCAATTGTAATCCTGTCCCGGGGAAGGTGTGGCCTCTCCAAAGTCGTCACTTTCTATATGGAGGCCATGGCTGTGTCAGATCTAATGGTAATAATCAACGATGTGATACGGAATCGCATCAACAACATGTCTCTGCCCTTCAGCTTCTTGTCCTACACCCCAGTGTGCCGACTGAGAATCGTTCTGCTGGTCTCTGCCATTCTATGTTCCATTTGGCTAACAGTCGCCTTCACCTTTGATCGCTATGTCGCCATTTGTTGCCAGAAAATAAAGCACAGATATTGCTCTGTAAAAACGGCCAGTTTGGTTATTACAACAGTGTGTGTGCTCAGCTGTGTGCAATGTATTCCAATTTATTTTGTTTATGTTCCGCTTGTCATAGATAAGATACCAAAGTATTGCATTGAAAAACCCAGTTTTCACACTTCATCGTATTGGAAATCTTTCCAATGGTTGATTCGTGTGTTAAATCCTCTAACAGTATCCGTTCTCATTATCCTAGTCAACATCCTGACCGTCAGACACATTTTAGTGGCCAACAGCGCCCGCAGGAGAATTCGGGGTGACAGCAGTGGGAATAACCAGAATGATCCCGAGATGGAGAAACGGAGAAAATCCATCATTTTGCTCTTCGCTGTATCCGGCAGTTTTCTAATTTTGTGGTTGACAAATATTGTACATTCTTTAAAATGGTCAGTTGCTAACTATAACTATAAATCGACAGACATTAGCACTCGGTACATCGTCCAAGAAACTGGATTCATGCTTCAGCTGCTGAGCTCCTGTACAAACTCTTGTATATATGTGTTGACTCAGAGCAAATTTAGAGAAGAGATCAAGAAGATTCTAAAATGCCAGTTTGCTAATTAAAGAAATATTATTGAGTTAGTTTGACTGTAAATGATTTCCACATCGCCAGTGTCAGTTTCTATTGCATTTATTTTATTCAGTCCCCAAATGTCTACTTGAGAATGGAAACCAGGCCAGCGCCTCCGCACATCGGGCGCAGCCAGACTCAATATCCAAGGCTGCACTCTCCACCTCACAAAGCCAATCAGGAACCTCGGCATCATGTTCGATCAAAAACTTTCCTTCCTTCCCCACATCCGCGCCTTGACCGGCACCGCTTATTTCCATCTGCGCAACATTGCCAGGCTCCGCAACTATCTTACCCCCCGCGCTGCCGAAGCACTCGTGCACGCGTACAGCACCTCACGGCTGGACTACGGAAACTCTCTCCTAGTCGGCCTCCCCAGTTCCTCCATTCATAGGCTGCAGGTCATCCAAAACTCTGCAGCCCGTGTATTATCTCGCAGCCGCCTCCGTGACCCCATAACCCCCACCCTCGCCCATCTCCACTGGCTCCCCAACCTCCAGAGGATCGAGTTCAAGATCCTCGTCCTCACCTACAAGGCCTTACATGGCCTTGCCCCATCCTACCTAACCGATCTACTCTCCCCCTACACGCCCACCCGGACCCTCCGTTCAACAGGACTTGGCCTGCTCCAAGCCCCCCGCCCGAACCGCCCCACCATCGGAGGCCGGGCCTTCAGTTTCTCCGCTCCCACCTTATGGAATGCCATCCCTCAATCCCTCCGTTTCGTCTCTTCCCTTTCCTCTTTCAAGGCCGGTTTGAAGACTTTCCTCTTCGATCGTGCCTTCTGTTCCACCCCGAACTCTTCTACCTCCCCTTCGTGTTACACCCCTTCCCATACATTCCCCGCCCAGCTCGGGTCACATGCCTCCTGTGCAGCGCCTTGGGACGTCCTCCCGACGTGAAAGGCGCTCTATAAATATAATTTGTTGTTGTTGTTGTTACAGTGTCTGGCCTCCCTCACACACAATAAGCAATGAGTTCAGGTGAATAGGGCCACCAGCATCCCTCTAGTCAGCGAGATACTGAGCTCATTACATTTCCAGACAAAGCCATTTCCACCCCGTTTCTCTGCAATGATTCCTTGCCCTGTCTCCCACACATACACCAAGGTTGTTTTCATCTTTTCTACACACAGACGTACAAGTTTACATCCTTTGCCCGGACACACAAACACAGACAGTCTGTGTCTCACGCCCGCAGCCAGTGCCACAAATATAGGCTGTAGTCACTGTCTCTGAGATACATTACCTCAGGCCTTGGCTCTTAGCCACCTGTGCCCGACACTCTGCGGTGTGGCGTCAATCCGGCGCCTCCCTCCGGTCAGTAGATTACATTCCCGGTAATCAAACCGTCTCTCAAACCGTGTGTGTGAGGGGGAGAGCCAGACTGTGGGGTTCAGAGAGAAGCAGAGCTGGAAGCTGCGTGTGTGAGAGAGAGAGAGACGGCAAGACAGCAGGTGAGAGAAACGGTGTCAAATTCCCTTGGTCTGGAAATGGCAGGTGTTCAGTCTCTCGGAGAGACACACCCCGTTCAATTAACCCCACAGAGTATTGTGTGTGTGTGAGAGAGAGAGAGATTGTGTGTGTGTGTGTGTGCGATAGAGAGAGATTGTGTGTGTGTGTGTGTGTGTTGAACATCAGTGGGAGCTGCTGATCACAGTGGTCACTGTGTGAGGGAATGTAAATTGACTGGTTGAACAGGGTTAAGATTCCGCGCGTTTGCTTTGAAGCCATTCGTTTTGGGAGGACGTCCCAAAGCGCTTCACTGGATGTACTGCACAGTGTGGTGACTGTGGTAGTGGGAGGACGGACGCGGCTGCCAATCACACACAGCCACGTCCCCGCAAGCAGGCATGATAACAAGACACAGTGTTATTTGGGGGGAGATTGCCACGACGGCTTCTCTGCAAAGGGTTTGTGTTTCTGTCCTGATCAGCCGTGTTTCACACCCAGGCTGTTTGTTTATATCTCTGTTTTCATGTGGCTTTTCCTCTGTCTCTCTGAGCCCAGGCAGCGCTCACACGCACACACATTCACGCACAAACACACACACACATGTGTCTCACACACACCCATAGCCTCTGTCACATTGAACTGTGTGATGCACTGTGTGTGTGAGGGGGGTGTCAGTGTGAGGGGTGTGAGTGTGATGGGGAGTGAGTGTGAGGGTGGTGTGAGTGTGCGTAGATGTGAGTGTGAGTATGTGTGAGCAGGTATGAGTGTGAGCAGGTATGAGTGTGAGTGTGAGGGGTGTGTCAGTGTGAGGGGGTGTGAGTGTGAGGGGAGGGTTGATGGGGATGGACTGACTGATGGGTTACTGGCCGGGGAGGCTGGTTGGTTGGTGTGAGTTAATGAGGTGGCTGGTGATGGAGACTGTCTGACTGACCCTCACGTTGCCCTCTGGTGTGGAGCCTGTAGCTCAGGGGTGACAGCCCTCGCCTGGCGAGCCGCAGACCCGGGTTCTATTCCCGGCCACACCTCGAGCCGAGTCTCCTCCTCCACCCGCCTGACACACACACAACAACAGCAATAATAAAATGGCCGCCCCCCACCCCCCCCCCCCCCGGCTGTTTGTGGGGGAGGCTGCCGGGCGCCATCGGCTGCCGCGTTTCACCCACAAAACACACAGTCACTTCACTGTGACACTCCAACACAGTCACTAACCCGTGACCCCCCTAAACACACAGTCACTACACTGTGATCCCCCTAAACACACAGTCACTACACTGTGACCCCCCTAAACACACAGTCACTACACTGTGACCCCCCTAAACACACAGTCACTACACTGTGACCCCCCTAAACACACAGTCGCTACACTGTGACCCCCCTAAACACACAGTCACTACACTGTGACCCCCCCTAAACACACAGTCACTACACTGTGACCCCCCTAAACACACAGTCACTACACTGTGACCCCCCTAAATACACAGTCACTACATTGTGACCACAAACACACAGTCACTACACTGTGACCCTCAAACACAGTCACTATACTGTGACCCCCCCTAAACACACAGTCACTACACTGTGACCCTCCAACACAGTCACTACACTGTGACCCCCCTAAACACACAGTCACTACACTGTGACCCTCCAACACAGTCACTACACTGTGACCCCCCCTAAACACACAGTCACTACACTGTGACCCTCCTAAACACACAGTCACTACACTGTGACCCCCCTAAACACAGTCACTACACTGTGACCCTCAAACAGTCACTACACTGTGACCCCCCTAAACACACAGTCACTACACTGTGACCCTCACACAGTCACTACACTGTGACCCTCAAACAGTCACTACACTGTGACCCCCCTAAACACACAGTCACTACACTGTGACCCCCCCTAAACACACAGTCACTACTCTGTGACCCCCCTAAACACACAGTCACTACACTGTGACCCCCCTAAACACACAGTCACTACACTGTGACCCTCACACAGTCACTACACTGTGACCCTCAAACAGTCACTACACTGTGACCCCCCTATACACACTGTCACTACACTGTGACCCCGCTAAACACACAGTCACTACACTGTGACCCCCCTGAACACACAGTCACTACACTTGACAGTGAGCGAGCGTTTCCGGTGCGCGTCACGTGACTGGCTTTGAGGCGCCAGACGCCAGCGTCACTAATGTCGTTGTTATTATATTATTATTCAATGTGAAGCCTCTGTGACCTCAGAGACTTTCGGCTGCAAAATTAAACAGCCGTTGGCTGCGCGCGCAGCTCCAACCGTCGCCTCCCCCGAGCGCTGGCAGTTTGGCGCTTTTCGCTGGTTACCTGGGAGACGGGAGGGTGTGTGTCTCTGGCTCTCTCTCTCTCTCTCCTGTCAATCACGCGTTACCTAGGAGACGGGGGTATCTCTCTTTGTGTCTCTCTCCTGTCAATCACTGGTTACCTGGGAGACAGTGACGCGTAGGCTAATGCGTCATCAAACCGGGTCAAGTCACGTGCTGAATGTCCACAATGGCGGCGGCGGAGACAGAGAAGAAGGTGGGTGGTGTCTGTGTACAGACGGTCAGGGGGAGAGAGAGAGTCTGTGTGTGTGTGTCCCTGACTCCCCTCTCCTCTCCACATAGGGGTTCCTGGTGTGAGGGTGAGTGTCTGTGTGGCTGTGTCTGTGTGTGTGTGTGTGTGGCTGTGTGTGTGGCTGTGTGTCTGTGTGTGTGTGTGTGGCTGTGTGTGTGGCTGTGTGTCTGTGTGTGTGTGTGTGGCTGTGTGTCTGTGTGTGTGTGTGTGGCTGTGTGTGTGTCTGTGTGGCTGTGTGTGTGTGTGGCTGTGTGTGTGTGTGTGGCTGTGTGTGTGTGTGTGGCTGTGTGTGTGTGTGTGTGGCTGTGTGTGTGTGTGGCTGTGTGTGTGTGTGTGTGGCTGTGTGTGTGTGTGTGTGTGTGTGTGTGTGTGGCTATGTGTGTGTGTGTGGCTGTGTGTGTGGCTGTGTGTGTGTGGCTGTGTGTGTGTGTGTGTGTGTGTGGCTGTGTGTGTGTGGCTGTGTGTGTGTGTGTGTGGCTGTGTGTGTGTGTGTGTGGCTGTGTGTGTGTGTGTGTGGCTGTGTGTGTGTGTGTGTGTGTGTGTGTGGCTGTGTGTGTGTGTGTGTGGCTGTGTGTGTGTGTGTGTGTGTGGCTGTGTGTGTGTGTGTGTGTGGCTGTGTGTGTGTGTGTGTGGCTGTGTGTGAGACTGTCTGTTGTGTGTGTGGCTGTGTGTGTGTGTGGCTGTGTGTGTGTGTGTGGCTGTGTGTGTGTGTGTGTGGCTGTGTGTGTGTGTGGCTGTGTGTGTGTGTGTGTGTGGCTGTGTGTGTGTGTGTGTCTGTGTGGCTGTGTGTGTGTGTGTGTGGCTGTGTGTGTGTGTGTGGCTGTGTGTGTGTGTGTGTGTGTGTGTGTGTGTGGCTGTATGTGAGACTGCCTGTTGTGTGTGTCAGTGTCTCCCTGACCCCCATCTTGTCTCCCTTGCCCACCAGGGGCTGCTGGTGTGAGGGTGAGTGTGGCTGCTGTGCTCCCTGTCCTGGCCAGGATGATGGAGGGGGGTGAACGCGGGGACATTTTACCCGTGTCATCGACTGGACAAGGAGACGACGGGAGCCATGGTGGTGAGGAGGTCCCAGGGGGCAGCGAAGGGGCGACAGGAACTGTTCCCAGCTCGACTGGTCACTGAACACTACTGGTGAGAGACACACAGAGAGAGAAAGTGTGTGAGTGAAAGACAGAGAGAAGGAGGGAGAGAAACACTGAGTGTGCAAGAGACTGAGTGACTGTGAGCCAGGGAGAAAGACTGAGACTCTGAGCAAGTGTGAGAGAGACGGGGAGAGAGGGTGTGAGAGAGAGACTGAGCAACTGTGAGAGACTGACAGAGTGTGAGAGAGAGGGAGAGAGAGTGTGAGAGACTGAGAGAGAGAGACTGAGAGAGTGTGAGGGACTGAGAGAGTGTGTGAGAGAGAGGGAGAGAGAGAGACTGAGAGAGTGTGAGGGACTGAGAGAGAGTGTGAGAGAGAGGGAGAGAGAGAGACTGAGAGAGTGTGAGGGACTGAGAGAGAGTGTGAGAGACAGGGAGAGACACAGTAAGAGAGGTTGATGGGGCTGGAGCCAGGGGGCAGCGAAGGGGCTACAGGAACTGTTCTGAGCTCGACAGGTAACCAAACATTACTGGTGAGAGACACACAGAGAGAGAGAGAGAGAGAGTGTGTGAGTGACAGAGAGAGAGGGAGAGAAAGACTGAGTGTGTGATAGACTGAGTGACTGTGAGCCGGGGAGAGAGACTGATGAGTCTGAGCAAGTGTGAGAGAGACTGAGCAAGCGAGTGTGAGAGACAGTGAGCAAGTGAGCGTGAGAGACTGAGTGAGTGTGAGAGACTGACAGAGTGTGAGAGACTGAGAGAGAGAGACTGAGCTAGTGTGAGGGACTGAGAGAGTGTGTGAGAGACAGGGAGAGACAGAATGTGAGAGGGTGTGAGGGGCAGGAGCCAGGGGGGCAGCAAAGGGGCCACAGGAACTGTTCTGAGCTCGTCCAGTCACCAAAAGCTACTGGTGAGAGACTGAGAGAGACTGAGCGAGTGTGAGAGACACTGAGCGAGTGGCAGAGGGAGAGAGAGAGAGATGGGGGGGAGGGGGGTGAGAGAGACTGAGTGAGTGTGAGAGAGACTGAGTGAGTGTGTGAGAGAGGGAGAGAGTGACTGAGTGAGTCTCCACTCCTCTGCACCCCGCTGCCTCTCTGACCCCCTGTATCCCCAAAACAGCACCCGCGGCCTTTACTCTGGTTCTGGTCTCGTTGTCCCCGAATCCTCCGCTCCACCATCGGCGGCCGTGGCTTCAGCCACTACGCCGCGAAGCTCTGGAACTCCCTTCCTCACTCCCTTCACCTCGTTCCCTCTCTTCCTAGTTTCAGGTCTCGGCTAAAGACCTTTCTGTTCAACCGAGCCTTCGGTCACCTTTCTCCCCCTCCCCCTGGCTCAGGCCCAGGATCTGTTGTTGTGAAACTCTCTGCGGCACTATCTGGTGTGGAGAGCGCTATATAAATCAAAGTTTTTGTTGTTTCTACAGCCTGTGATACACACACAGAGTGAGAGAATGTGTATGACGGAGACCTTCAATCTGAGATACAGTCAGAGAGAGAGAGAGATCTCTACATCATGAGATACGCAGAGAGAGAAGGTAAGAGAGAGAGAGTGAAGGTAAGAGAGAGACCTGTCTAAAGCCTGTGATACACTCACACAGAGAGAGATAGGAGAGAGAAAAACCTGTGATCTACTCACACAGAGAGAGAGGTGAGAGAGACCTGTCTATAGCCTGTGATACACTCACACAATATGGACACCCATACACATTCACAGGCATTACACACAGAGAGTGGTGTGGGAGAGACACATACACGTAGAGAGAGAGAAGTAGGAAGGCAGATATATACATTTGCAGGCCTCACATACAAAGAGAGTCACACACACACACACAGGTCTGTGCACACAGAGAGAGAGACACATGCACACATACAGAGAGAGACACACATATGCACTTACAGGCCTCTGTGTCTTACTATCTTTCACACACACAGGCCTCAGTCTCTGTTTATCAGAAATCACAGACTCACACGTAGTCTGTCTGTGTCTTTCACACACTCACTGAGAGAAAGAGATACAGAGACAGACAAACACATACACACTGAGACAGTGTGAGATAAACACATATAGAGACACTGAGGTACATACACCATCTCTCTCTGACATCACATTATGTGTGTCTCTGGTCATCTGAAATGACACAAACATGCAGACACACACACACACATATTTGACACTCACACATATACATTGGCCTCTCTGTGTCTCTATGGGACATACATGTGCAATGAGATACACTGCGAGAGAGACACACACTGAGAAACGTACGTCCATACACAGACACATATTGGCATCCCCTCTCTCTGCCTCTCTATGTCTGTATTTCTGAGACAAACACAGATAAATACTGACATCCTCTCTTTAGACTAAGAGACGCTCACACAGAGACACTCACACAGGCATCTGTGTCTGACTCTGTGTCCCTGGGACACACAAACACACTGATGGAGACATACACACACAGACTGTTTGTCTCTCACATACAGGCCTCTGTCTCTGGGCATCAGAAATCACAGATTACACTGGACTTGCACTGATTCTCAAACACACACACACAGAAACACTGTAACCCCCTCTCTCTGTGTTTCACTGTGTCTGATAACAATAATAATAAACCTTTAATTTGATATCATGCCTTATCATGTCTTTGAGACATCCCAAAGCGCTTCACAGGATACACCATCAAGTAAAGTGACTGTCTGCTTTGTGAGGAAAATATGGCAGCCAATGTGTCTTGTCTGTGTGGTGTGTGAGTGTGTGTATGTTAGTGTGTGTGTGAGTGAGTGACTGTATGTGAGTGACTGTGTGTGGGTGTGCAATTAGCCAGTGAGAGGACCTGGGTTAGATTCCCAGGTGGTTCAAAGTGAATGTTGGACAATTCTCTTTACTTCACACACATCTGTTCACCAGCAGTAATACAAAAACTAATAATAATCCTTGCATTTGATCATGATTGTACGTAATCATGGCCTTCTAGATGCCTCACAGCAATTTACAGAAAATAGTGTAAAGTGAAGTGACTGAATATTTCTGGATGAAACGCGGCAGCCAATTGAGCACAGCCGTGTCCCACACACGGTTATGGATTGAAGTGACAAATTATACAATTTATTTTTGAGGGATTATTATCAGGCGAGTGTGAGGAGTAAGGAAATGTGTGCAAGGCTTCACCCTGAGCTACAGGACTGCACTAGGTGGGCACATGCTTGTGGGCTATGTCTGTGATTTCTGGTGACCAGACACAGAGACCTGTGAGTGTATATGTGTGTGTGTCTCACACTGTGTCTATGAGTGTGTCTGACGCTTAAAGACTCTGTATGTTTGCGACCCTCAGGAATAAAAAGAGACAGAAAGAGACGGAGAAAGGGAGAGAATTGTACGAGATGGAGACACAGAGAGGGAGAGGTGAGAGAGAGGTGAGATAGAGAACTCTCCACAGCCTGTGATACACTCACACAGATACATACACACAGGCCTCTGTGTCTCTGAGACAAACACAGAGAGAGAGACACTCATAAACTTTCAAGCCTTTATCACACACAGTGTCCCAATCACACACATTCACAGACGGGGAGACAAGCACGTACTGACAGCATTTTACGTCTCGCTCTCTGTCTCTCACACACACAGGCCTCTGTCACACACATCCTCCTGCACACACAAATACACACAAAAACACTGTCGTTTCCGCCCCACCCAGGATAAACACCCACACAGCCCATGTACACACACACACACACGCTCCCCTTCACACACAGTCCCCCCCCCCCCCACCCACTCACAGACACATTCTTGCGCACACACACATCCATGCAGCAATCCCTACCCACAAATGCACACCACACCCCAACCCACACACAACTCCCCACCCACACACATAAATAGCACTCCCACCCACACACAAACAGCTTCCCCACCCACAGACACAAATCGCACCCCCTCACCCACCCACATCCACACAGCCAACCCCCTCAGATACAGCCCACCCACACACAGCACCTACACACCCACAGCAATACAACCCTCCCAAACACATCCCCCCACCCCCACACATACACATAGCCAGCCGCACACACAGCCCCACCACACACAAAGCCCCACCCCACACACAGCCCCCACACACAGCCACCCCTCACACACACAGCCACTCCCCCCCACACACACACACAGCCACTCCCCCCCACACACACACAGCCACCCCCCCCCCACACCCAGCCCCCCCTCCCGCACATATTACCCCTCCTCACACACACACAGCCCCCACCTCACACACAGCACCCACTCCACAAACACAGCCTCCGCATCCCATACACAGCCCCATATGTACAGATCCCCCACACCCACAGCCCCACTCACACACATCCCCAATCACACCCAGCCCCACACCCCCACACACAGCTCCAGCATCTGTGGCCGTGCCTTCAGCCACTACGCCCCCAAGCTCTGGAACTCCATTCCTCACTCCCTTCGCCTTGTTCCATCTCATCCTAGTTTCATGTCGAGGTTGAAAACCTTTCAGTTTAACCGAACCTTCGGTCACCTTTCTCCGCCTCCCCCTGGCTCGGACCCAGGATCTGTTGTCGTATAACTCTCTGAGACACTGTCTGGCTTGGGGAGCGCTATATAAATCAAAGTTTTTATTTTTTCTACAGCCTGTGATACACACACAGAGTGAGAGAATGTGTACAAGAGATATCCACAATCTGAGATACACTCACAGAGAGAGAGACATCTACAGCCTGAGATATGTACAGAGAGAGAAGGTAAGAGAGAAAGAGTGAGAAACATGTCTACAGCCTGTGATAAACTCGCAAAGAGAGAGACACCGACGGACACTCACAAGCCTCACACACAGACAGAGAGGTGGGAGAGGGGGGTGGGACGACACACATAAATACAGATGGAGAAGTAAGGAGGCACACATATCCACTCACAGGCCTCTGTCTGTTGATCAGAAATCACAGATACACACTTAGTCTGTCTGTCACACAGTCACTGAGAGAAAGAAAGACGGAGAAAAAACAAACACATACACACTGAGACAGGGTGAGAGAAACACATGTAGAGATACTGAGATACACATATAGTGTGTAGTCAGAGGGAGAGAGACTATCTGTGTCTCTGGTCATCTGAAATGACACACACATCCAGATATACACACTCACATAATTGACACTCACACATATACACTGGCCTCTCTGTGTCGCTGAGGCATACAACAACAACAAAATTACACTTATATAGCATCTTTGACGTCGGGAGGACGTCCCAAAGAGCTGAACATTTAGGTCGGGACCCGAGCAGTGATGGAGGGGAGGGTCGGTGTAGGGAGAAGGGAAAGGCGAGTGGGAGAGGGAATAGTTAGTGGGGCAGCCAAAGGCACGGTCGAAGAGGAAGGTCTTGAGACCGGCCTTGAAGGAGGAAAGGGAGGAAGCGAGGGGGAGGGGCTGTGGGATGGAGTTCCACAGTGTGGGAGCAGAGAGGCTGAAAGACCGGCCACCGATGGTTGGGTGGTTAGGGCGGTGGACACGGAGCAGACCTGAGTCTGTTGAGCTGAGGGTGTGGACAGGCTGATAGGGAGACAGTAGGTCAGAGAGATAGGTGGGGCAAGGCCATTTCTGGTGACCAACACAGAGGCCTGTGAGTGTATATGTGTGTTTGTATGTCTCACACTGTGTCTGTGAGTGCGTCTCATGCTATAAAGACTATGTTTGTGACCCTGAGGAATCAAAAGAGACACAAAGAAATGGAGAAAGAGAGAGAATTGTACGAGATATAGATCCGTGACCATATAACCCCCACCCTCGCCCTTCTCCATTGGCTCCCCATTCTCCAGAGGATCGAGTTCAAAATCCTCGTCCTCACCTTCAAGGCCTTACACGGCCTTGCTGCGCCCTATTTAACCAATCTACTTTCCCCCTACAAGCCCACCCGGACCCTCCGTTCAACAGGACTTGGCCTGCTCCAAGCCCCCCGCCCGAACCGCCTCACCATCGGAGGCCGGGCCTTCAGTTTTTCTGCTCCGACCCTATGGAATACCATCCCCAATCCCTCCGTCTCTTTTCTTCCCTTTCCTCTTTCAAGGCCGGTTTGAAGACTTTCCTCTTCGACCGTGCCTTCTGTTCCACTCCGAATTGTTCGACCTCCCCTACGTGTTTCACCCCTTCCCGTACACTCCCCTCCCAGCTCGCGTCACACACCTGCTGTGCAGCGCCTTGGGACGTCCTCCCGACGTGGAAGGCGCTTTATAAGTGTAATTTGTTGTTGTTGTTGTCAAGGTGTTTGGTATTGTTACACTGTATTTACTGTGTCTCTGTCGCTGTATCCAGGCTGGTGAGCAATAATCTGGGAGATTCTGGGGTGAAGTCAATGTGTGAGGCTCTGAGGAACCCGGAGTGTAAAATACAGACACTGAGTTTAGTAAAAGACTGTGTGAGAATATAATATCCCGAGTGTGAATTCCCCCGATATCTCAGTGTGTTATTGACACTGGCTGATCAGTTGGCATCAGCTGAATAATGTGTCAGGAATCAGTGTGACAGTGTGAGGCCATCAGCCATCTCAGTGATCACACGCAAAATATGGATGAGCAAGGAAACTGATCCCTCCCTCCCTCCCTCCCTCCCTCCCTCCCTCCCTCCCTCCCTCCCTCCCTCCCTCCCTCCCTCCCTCCCTCCCTCCCTCCCTCCCTCCCTCCCTCCCTCCCTCCCTCCCTCCCTCCCTCCCTCCCTCCCTCCCTCCCTCCCTCCCTCCACCACGTTCCTCTCGCCCTCCTTCACCCTCCGTAGCTCCCTCCCATCCTCCCTCTGTCACTCTCTCCCATCCCCAGCTCCCTCACTACCATGCTCCCTCCCTGTCCCTTTCCCCCTTTATCCCTCTCCAACTCCCTCCCAATCTCCCTCGCTCCCTCTCTCATTCGCCAGCTAACTCACTTTCTTTCCCTGCCTCCCTAGCCCAGTTTACTCACTTGCTTCCTTCTGTCCCACTCCCCCTTCCTCCTTCATGCTCCCTTCCCACCCCCTCCTTCCCGCTGTCACTTCCTCCCTCCCTAGCTCCCTCCTTTCCTCTCTTTCTTCCTTCCTCCCTCTCTCCCTTCTTCCCTCCTTTATTCTCTCTTTTCCCCAGCTGCCTCCCTACCACAGCTCTCTCCCGCACTCTTCCATTATCACTCCCTACATAGCTCCATCCCACAGTTCCCTCCCACCCTAGCTGTATTCCTGCTCCAGCTCCCCCTCTTCCTCCCCAGCTCCCTTGCTGCCCTAGCTCCCTCGCTCCCCCAGCTCCCTCCTCCAGCTATTACTCTCTCTCCCCGCCCCAGCTGCCTCCCTCTCTCCCCTAGTTCTATCCTTCTCCCAGCTCTCTCCTTCCCATTCGCTCCACCCAGCTTCGCTCCCTCCCTTTCCCTCTCCCCCTCACTCTCCGCCAGCTCACTCCCTCTCTACCTCACTGTCTCCCCCAGCTTCCTCCCTCCATCGCCACCTTCTTCCCTACCCCAGTTCATATCCTGCCTCCCTCACTCTGTCACTCCACAGCTTCTTCCCTCCCCAGCCACCTCACGACCCCAGCTCACTCCCCTTTCCCCAGTACTCGCCCAGCTCACTCCCTCCATACCTTTCCCAGATACCTCCCTCCCACAGCTCCCTCTCTCCCTTCCCCCCCCCCCCCCCCAGCTTTCTCAATCCCACGCCAGTTTTCCCTCCCCCATTTTACCGGCTCTCTCTCAACCCCAGCTTCTCCCTCTCTTCCCTAGATCACGTCCGCTCCCTCCCTCTCCATCTTCCCTTCCTTCCTCATTCTCTCCCTCCATCACTGTCGCGCTTCCTCCCTCCACAGTGCCCTCCTTCCTTCTTCACTTTCTCCCTCCCATCCTCAATCTCTCCCTTCTTCCCTCCCCAGCTCATTCAATCCCTCCCTGCCTCATTCTCTCACTCCCCCATTTCCCTCACTCTCTCACTCACTCCCCCAGCTCTCACTCTACCCCAGCTCACTCGCTTCCACCCATTCTCTCCCTCCCTGCCTCTCTCGCCCAGCTCTCTCCCACCCTTCCCCAGCTCCCGCCCTCTCTCACTCTCCAGCTCCCTCGCCAACTCTCTCCCTCGCCCTGCTACATCCCTACCTCACTCCCTCCTTCTCTTTCCAACCCAGCTGCCTCTCTCCCTCCCCCAGCTCTCTCCTTCCCATTCTCTACCCGCTCCCCTTATCCTTCCCCAGCTCACATTCCCTTCTTCTCTCTTTCCCTCCCCAGCTCATTCCCTCCTTTGCCCTCCCTCAGCCCTCTCTCTCTCCCTAATCCAGCTCACTCCCTTTCCTTCCCTTTCTCCCCAGCCCAGCTCCCTCCCTCTTCCCTAACTGAGCTCACTCCCTCGCTTTCCCACCTTTCTGCTTACCGCAGCTCATTCATTGCCTCCCTCACTCTGTACTCCCCAGCTACCTCCATCTCACAGCTCACTCTCTCTCCCTCCCTGCCCCAGCTCTCTCTCCCTCTCTCCCTAACCCAGCTCATCCCCCCTCCCTCCCTCTCTCCCTCCCCCTCCTCCTTCGCTCTCTCCCTCCCTCACTCTATCCCTTTCTCCAACCCCAGCTCCCTCGCTCCGCCACTCTCTCACACCCTCAGCTTCGTCCCTACACCAGCTTGCTCCATTCCTCCGTCGCTTATATTGCTTCCCTTCCTCACTCCCTCCCTTCACCAGCTCTCTCCCTCTCGCCCTTCCTCGCTGCCTACCTCCCTCCCTACCTCTCTACCCCAGCTCCACCCTCCCTCTTTCCCTTCCCCAGCTCCCTCCGTCATCCCCAGCAACCGCCCTCCCCCCGTCCCTCTCTCTCCCAACACACTCGGTCCCCCATCTCCCTCCCTCCCCCAGCTCCTTCGCTCATTCCTAGTACGCTTCCTCCCGCCCTCCCTCCCCACCTCCAAACCCGCCATCGGTTTTCTCTCCTCCCCCCACCTCCCCCACAACTCCGATCACGGTGTGAAACACTGTCTGTCCAGCAACTTGAGACATCCTCCCAACATGTCATGTTGTTGTTGATCCCTGTCAAGTCTCTATGTCTCTGATCTCCAGGCTGGACAGTAACAGTCTGACCGATGGCTGCACTGATGATCTGGTCTCCGCTCTCAGTACAAGCCGCTCACTGAGGGACCTGGGCCTGGGGTCTAACTCCTTCACAGACGCCTCTGTCCCCGCTCTCCGCCGCCTCACACTGACCTGCACCAGCCTGGAGAGGATCTGGTGAGTGTTTGTGTCAGTGTTTAATGTGATAAACACACAGAGAACGGGGCTGGGTATCGGGATGGAGACAGTTTGAGGGGATTTATTGATGGATTAACCTGCGAGTGAAGAGTTTCCAGTTTATATTGTGATCAGATGGTTATTTGCTGTTTAATGTGTTTCAGGCTGGAGGGGAATCAGTTCAGTTCAGACGGACAGAGACGGCTGAGGTCACTGGAGGAATCCAGAGCTGGGCTGACAGTGAGAGTGAGATAGTGACTGAGGCAGTGACTGCCCACACAGTGTGTGATATGTAATACATTGTGTACACTTTAGTGACTGGTTATTAAAGGTGTCATTGCTGATCCCTCTCCCATCAGCCTGTCCACTGTGTGTGTGTGTGTGAGAGAGACACCAAACACACACAGTCACTACACACACACACAGTCACTACACACACAGACACACATACAGACACAGAGAGAGAGAGACACACACACACAGGACAGACAGACACAGAGAGAGAGACACACACAGCGAGAGAGAGATACACACACACACAGAGAGACACAGACACAGAGAGAGACACACACACATACCAGAGAGAGAGACACACACACATAGAGAGAGACACACACACACACACACAGAGACACACACACACACAGAGAGACACACACACAGACACAGAGAGAGACACACACACAGACACAGAGACACACACACACACACACA
Source organism: Hydrolagus colliei (assembly GCA_035084275.1). Lineage (NCBI taxonomy): Eukaryota > Metazoa > Chordata > Chondrichthyes > Chimaeriformes > Chimaeridae > Hydrolagus > Hydrolagus colliei. Next base: position 8,194 of record JAYJKW010000093.1, on the reverse strand, counting down.
GAGACACACACACACAGAGACACACACACACACACAGAGACAGCAGACACACACACACACAGAGAGACACACACCACAGACACAGAGACACACACACACACACAGAGAGAGACACAGAGAGAGAGAGACACACACACACAATTTTTTCACCCCCTCCCCCCCTCTCTATCTCAGTCTCCCTCTCTTCCTCTCTCTGTCTGTCTCCCTCTCTGTCTGTCTGTCTGTCTGTCTCTCTGTCTGTCTGTTTCTCTGTCTGTCCGTCTGTCTGTCTGTTTCTCTCTGTCTCTCTCTGTGTCTCAGTCGTTCTCTCTCTCTCACTCTGTCTCTCTCACCCCCCCCCTCCCTCTCTCTCAGTTTCTCTCTCTCTGTCCGTCTCTCTGTTTCTCTCTGTCTCTCCCCCTGTCTCAGTTGTTCTCTCTCTCTCTCTCTCTCTCTCTCAGTCTCTCTCTCTCTGTCCGTCTCTCTGTTTCTCTGTCTCTCTCCCTGTCGCAGTTGTTCTCTCTCTCTCTCTCTCTCAATCTCTCTCTCTCTCAATCTCTCTCTCTCTCTTCAATCACTCTCTGAGTTTCTCTCTCTCTCTCTCTATCTCAGTTGTTCTCTCTTTCTCTCTCTCACTCTCAGTCTCTGTCTCTGTCCGTCTCTCTGTTTCTCAGTCTCTGTCTCTCTCTCTCATTCTCTCTCTCAATCTCAGTCT
>JAYJKW010000093.1:0-2500 GCA_035084275.1 Hydrolagus colliei | reverse complement strand
TCTCTCTCAGTCTCTCTCACTCTCTCTCTCTCTCTCTCTCTCTCTCACTCTCTCAGTCTCTCTCAGTCACTCCCTCTCTCTCAGTCTCTCTCTCAATCTCAGTGTCTCTCTCTCTGTTGCGTCTCTCTCTCTCTCAGTTTCTCTCTCTCTCTCTCTCAGTCTTTCTCTGAGTTTCTCATTCTCTCTCTCAGTCTCTCTCTCTCTCACTCCCTCTCTCAATCTCAGTGTCTCTCTCTCTCTGTTGCGTCTCTCTCTCTTTCTTTCTCTCACTCATCCTCTCTCTCTCAGTCTCTCTCAGTCTCTCTCTCTCTCAGTCTCTCTTTCTCAGTCTCTCTCTCATTCTCTGTCTCTCTCTGTCTCTGTGTCTCTGTCTCTCTCTCTCTGTGTGTCTCTCTCTTTGTCTCTCTGTGTGTGTGTGTGTGTCTCTCTCTCTCTCTCTGTGTCTCTCTTTCTGTGTCTCTGTGTGTGTGTCTCTTTCTCTGTCTGTCTCCCTCTCTGTCTCTGTGTGTGTGAGTCTCTCTGCGACCCTCTGTGTCCCTGACCCCCCCAGAGGTCCACACCCTCCTCCTCTCTGACCCCCTCTGTGTGTGTGTCTCTCTGTGTGTGTGTGTGTCTCTCGACGTGTCTCTCTCTCTGTGTGTGTCTCTCTCTGTGTGTGTGTCTCTCTTTGTGTCTCTGTGTGTGTGTATGTCCCACTCTCTCTCTCTCTCTCTCTCTCTGTCTCAGTCTCTCTTTCTCTGTCTCTCTCTCTCTCTGTGTGTGTCCCTCTCTCTGTGTGTCTCGGTATGTGTGTCTCTCTCTCTCTGTGTGTCTCTATCTCTGTATCTCTGTGTGTGTGTCTCTATCTCTGTATCTCTGTGTGTGTGTCTCTCTCTCTGTGTCTATGTGTGTGTCTCTCTCTCTCTCTGTGTCTCTCTCTCTGTATCTCTGTGTGTGTATCTCTCTCTGTCTCTGTGTGTGTGAGTCTCTCTGTGACCTCTGTGTCCCTGGAATCCCAGAGGTCCACACCCTCCTCCTCTCTGACCCCCTGTGTGTGTGTGTGTGTCTCTCAGTCTCTCTCTCTCTCTGTCCGTCTCTCTGTTTCTCTGTCTGTCTCTCTGTCTCAGTTGTTTTCTCTCTCTCTCTCTCACTCCCCCTCTCTCATTCGCTCTCTCTCAGTCTCTCTCATTCTCTCTCTCTCTGTGTGTGTGTGTCTCTCTCTCTGTGTCTGTCTGTATCTCTCTCTCTCTGTGTCTCTGTGTGTGTCTCTCTCTCTCTCTGTCTCTGTGTGTGTGTGTAATATTTGTCTCTCTCTGTGTGTCTGTGTGTGTGTGTGTGTCTCTCTCAGTCTCTCTCTCTGTCTCTCTCTCTGTCCATCTCACTGTTTCTCTCAGTCTCTCTCTCTCTGTCTCAGTTGTTCTCTCTCTCTCTCTCTCTGTTTGTCCCACTCTCTCTCTCAGTCTCTCTCTCGCTCTCCCTCCCTCTCTGTCTCTCTCCGTCGTTCTCTCTCTCTCAGTCTCTGTCTCTCACACCCCCTCTCTATCTCAGTCTCCCTCTCTCTCTCCCTCTCTCCGTCCGTCTGTCTGTCTGTCCGTCTGTCTGTTTCTCTCTGTCTCTCTCTGTGTCTCAGTCGTTCTCTTTCTCTCAGTCTCTGTCTCTCTCACCCCCCCCTCCCCCCCCTCTCTCAGTCTCTCTCGCTGTCCGTCTCTCTGTTTCTCTGTCTCTCTCTCTGTCGTTCTCTCTCTCTCTCTCTCACTCCCTCTCTTCAGTCTCTCTCTCAATCTCAGTCTCTCTCTCTGTTGCGTCTCTCTCTCTGTCTCTCTCTCTCTCTCACTCAGCCTCTGTCTCTCTCTCTCTCTCTCAATCTCTCAGTCACTCTCTCAGTCTCTCTGTCTCAGTATCTCTCCCTCAGTCTCTCTCTCTCTCTCTCTCTCTCAGTCTCTCTCTGAGTTTCTCTCTCTCTCTTTCCATCTCTCTCTCTCAGTCTCTCTCTCTCTCTGTCCGTCTCTCTGTTTCTCCCTCTCTCTCCCTGTCTCAGTTGTTGTCTCTCTCTCTCTCTCTCTCTCTCTCTCTCTCTCACTCTCAGTCTCTCTCTCTCTCTCATTCGTTCTCTCTCATTCTCTCTCTCTCTCTCTCTGTCTCAGTCTCTCTCTCTGTCTCTCTCTCCCTGTCTCTCTCTCATTCTCTCTCTGTGTGTGTGTCTCTCTCTCTCTCTGTCTGTCGCACTCTCTCTCTCAGTCTCTCTTTCTCAGTCTCTCTCTCATGCTCCGTCTCTCTCTCTCTGTGTGTATGTGTGTGTGTGTCTCTCTCTGTGTCTCTCTCTCTGTGTCTGTGTGTCTCTCTCTCTCTGTGCGTCTCTATGTGTGTCTCTTCTCTCTCTCTCTCTCACTCCCCCTCTCTCATTCTCTCTCTCTCTGTCTCTCTCTCAGTCTCTCTCTCCCTCCCTCCCTCCCCTCTCTCTCTCTCTCTCTCTCTCTCTCTGTCTCTTTCACACTCTCAATCCAAATCTCTCAGAGATCAA